>JAHHFK020001962.1:0-95196 GCA_024533555.2 Aedes koreicus | reverse complement strand
GGATGTACTAACAAAGTCTTGAAAACTATACAAATGATTTTATTGTTGGAAATCTGTCTATATCAACTATGTTCTCTTAGCAGTAAAAAAAAATCTTAAACTTTTATGGAGGTTTCTGCACTTCTATAAAGCTTCGTGAACTCAAGTTTAAATCTAACTCTTTAAAGAATGAATTTTGGGAAGTTCACAACGCCTCATTGAAATTTGATGCTGTTCATTCCTTCAAACTTCCCTGGGTTCTAAGGTTTTCCCATGACTACTTAATGAAGCTTAAACCTATCAGATTTATTTTCATAAATACTTCCCTGTTTGCTGAAATTGTTCAATTGCATAGCTTCTAACTGAGTGAATAAACGTTTTTCTAATAAATTCAATAGTTACTGTGAATGTCCTCCAAACGTTTGGAAGATTTTTAAAACTTCTTAAAAATGTTTCTTAAGATCTGGATGAAATCCTAAGAAAGCATCAAATCTTCGAGGGAGCTTTAATTTAATTAACTTTTATTAATTTGAATAACCTGGTCTTATAGCGTTGTTGGTAAACCTGTCGGTTTTCCAATCCGTAAGTCAAGGACTCGATTCTCGATACAGTCGTATTTGTTCAACTTCTCTGGAGCATAAATGTATGATCATTGTGCTTGTCATATGTAGAGGCAAATAGCCGGTATCAGTCGGAGGTAAAAAAAAAGGCAAACTCGATTGAGAGAGATGTTCAGGGCGAAATGAAAAAGCTATAGAGCTAGGAGAATAGCTAGTAGTAGCATTGTACCTGGACATAAGTGAAACACATATTTTGTCTCTGTGGTTATTAAATAAAGCTGACGTGTTTTATAAATACTAAAATATTGCGATTCTACAGTTATAACACCAAACACTATGCGATTGGATGCTTTGAAATGGCAAAGAAGCCCTCACTTGAAAATTGTGGTAGTGCATCAATGCCGTAAATCGCATACCAATCCCATATGAACAGGAAATCACGCAAAGATGGGACTAATGAAAACTGTCGTGAATCGCAGTTCAAAGCACACAAATTTGAGCGGGAGGACTTAAAAGGAAAGTACAAAAAGAACTTGTATTCTAACTAGGTCTCGTTTAAAATTTAATACTTGATATCAATGTTTAACGTATTAAAGTATTAGTAAAATTGCCATTGCTGGTATACATTAAGTAATAGTTCAATAAGTTGCAACGGAACAGTCCAATTGATCCAATCACAACTTTACAGAAATATGCCCAAAAATACACATTAATCTCATCAACTTCGTGCCAGAGGTAATCAAACCTTCATACTGTTCATTCTCGAATGGCGTATTAAATGTAACAACTCTTTACTTACCATCTATCGATCCCATCACACCGGTCGAAATCGACCTTGTTGGGCCCGTGACCTTGAGGGCCGTTTTGAAAACCTGCTGCACTTGATGCGCCATTTTCGCTAACCACAGGATATTTCAATACACCGTCAGAATTCCCGTTCTTCAAGCTTACTTTCACTATTAGTGGTGCTGCAGAATGAACTCTTTGTTTCACTTTGCCTTGCTTGGCAGCCTTTTTTTTCGCTCTTAGTAGGCTTTTCGCTGATGCTATGCAACTTGATGTTTGTTTATTTTCATTCACAACGTGTGCTTATCTTCTGCGAGTGCCTTCCGCTACCGTCGAATGCTAAACAATGACTGAGGAACGAGGCAAGTTTCAGGGAATTTATCCAGACTGTTGGCTCTGTCCGCCGTTGTTGATGGTCATATGTAAACCGTTGTTGAAGGGGCCTCTGTATGCGACGTTCGTGATGTAGGTGTGCTGTGGTACAAAGGAAAGGAATAGTATTGAACAAATTGAAATACGGATCGTTTATCTTGAAAAATAAAAATAAAAATATTCTGATCTTTTTGATGTTTCGTACATCATAAAATGATCCATAGTTTTGAATTACTCAGTGTTTCATTAAATTAAAGCTTATGAAGAAAGCCTTTACTTCATCATAGCAATACGTGACGAAAGTATCCAACAGAGATAAAACGACCACTAAAAAAATTGTCGTACGAATGAATGACAGTTTGGGAACGACCATTGTAGGTAGATGGATTCTTCCTGCGTAATCTGCAAGAGAGAAAAAAACACAGTCCATACAAATTTACTAGAGTGGTCCACGAAGATTCATCTTGCTTCTTCTTTATATGAAGTAAAGAAAGCAAATCTGACGAGATCATAGGTACCATATTCCGGATCTCCAATCGAAAGAAAACGTTAGATTCGAGCATTTGATTTATCATTTCTTTCAATTCGCAATCTACAAAAAGGCGCCTGTTTTTTTTTTGTTATACTAACTGCATATAATGTGAACTACATTCCCCAGCTACCACCCTACCATCGGCATGTCCACGCGCACGGAAATATCATATGCCGGATCGGGTACAAAGAGCATGCATAAGCTTAACGAACTCAATGCGTTGGAGCATTCAGGCTAAATTTAAACGGTTCTCTGATGCTCTACGCTTGATGCTTAACGAACGTTAATGGATAGCATTTTTCTCGAGAGAGGTCTCGAATAGTGGTTCAAAACAAAAATCAGCTGGCATCGGCGTGATCAATTTTTGCTTCTTTATAGATGCGTAATGCCGGCCGGCCGGTGGTGGAAAAGTTTGACGCTCAATTTATGAGTATAGCCCTAACTGGTCCGATCACGTTGAATAGCGAGAGCTTGAAGATTGTGCATCAGAACAGCGACTACATTGTTGCAAGCCTGCAATTTATGCATATTCGTTCTGCGCAATAAAAATAGGGATTGTGTAGGTCAAGTCTGAGATTTTAACTAGCCGGTACCGGTGTAGAACCAGTGCATATGCAAATATACCTGTCTTGAGTAGTCGTAGTATAGAAAGTATTAGATACAGTAGGTGCACTAGTGACGCAATGGATCGCGCTATATGCAGTATAAAACACGTGAGGAACCGGTGATTGACGAAACCGGCTGTCTCTCCTTTTTACACGTCTCAGTGGTGTGGCTCAGATTATATCATGTTGATTCTATGAATGATATGTAAAGAGTAAAATTACTATCATTCGTCAGCGTTAAATGGTTGACCTACTTTGCAAATTGTTGAATTATATGAATGCAGCTTTGCGAACTTTATTTTCAATTACGAATACTCTTCAATGCCGCTACGTGCTGCTCCATCGGAATACTAGGGAATTACGTGCGCAACTCCCTTCTTGATGCATATAACCTCTTGTAGTGGCGCTATAGGTTTATTAAATTGAAATTAGCACAGCTCGATGGTTTATGAACTGACATGCAACGATTAATGAATGGTTTTCAGATCTATTGCCACCGGTTGCCAGGTTGTTGATCGGTTGTAAACTGAATTTGGAGTCCCGGACTACTGTGAGTCGCTCTAACGTCGCGCGATTCGGTCAACAATTTGTGGTGCATTGTGATTTTTAAAACATTTTTTTATTAGATTGTATTCAAAAATGTCTACCTACATTAATTTCTCAATTGAAAATAACTTTATTAAAAACTAAATAAGGGGGGATTACCTATTCTACCCAAGCTAAGAAAGAGTCCACCTTTTTATTTTTATCTTCGCAGCGTCCTGCACAAATCTGCCGTTTTTGTTTGTTTACATTTATTTGCTCCGTGATAGAACAGAAAGATAGAGGTATTACAATCAACGAAATCATCCAGAACGGCTTCAAAGTGCTTTTATATAGTCGGCAGCCCCTTTTTTGTTCGGGGAATCGTTCCATTTGAACTGCCTGTGAAAAAAGTTCTATTATAGGTAGCAAAAAGCATTTTCGAGTGTATGCGAAGGATTGGCTCACTATTTGAAAAGTCATAAATTGAAATGAATTAAAATGAAAATCGGTTGCCGAGAATATGTTTTACATTTTTCAACCACCTGAAACTGAAACGATACGATTATGTATATTATGGTTTAGCTACACCAGAAAACGGCGAGGCACTAAAATAAAGCTGAAAAACTGGTTTCTACATTACATAGAATTACGATACCTGATATAATATTTATTTATGACTAATTTTTATTGCAATAAAGTTGCTGTAATTATTCACGCACGGACATTCAAAAAGACCAAAGCTCGATTTGTATACAGAATGATCGTGTTTGGAGCCTTGTTCCCTGGCCAAAGATGAAGGGTTTTATGATGATTTGTCAAGTTTCGATATAATAAATCTTTTGAATAATACTAATAATTATAGATAAGAAATTTCTATTAATTTAAGTTATTTATTTTCTTCGAAACCTTATTTTACCATACCTTTAAGGGCAAAGTCAGTCGAGGTTCTGAGAATAACGACCGATTTGAAAATAATTGAATGAACTGCTCTATATAATGAACCAATCACCAACACATCTACACTATGGTACATAATGAACAGTTTATAATTCTTTTTGTTGATATATTTTGCCAGAGAAGTATTGTTATCATAAAAAAAAACTAAGAATGATGTAAAAGATTCTCAGAAGAGATCTTCTCTAAAATACTCCAATTTGTTCTCCGGTACTTTACAAATCTTATTCTCATATTGGCAAATACAATCACCGCTGATATTCTCCTATTGCTACGCTCACGAAGATCTTGTTCATATATAGTCAAATATTTCCAGAATATTCATTATATTCTGATCAAAGTACAACAATATTCCTTATATTGTTATATATATATTTGTTCAACTACGTGAATCCAGCAGTTTTTATTTCATAGGGAAATGGATATGGAAATATATATAAGTATATGAATATAAATCACATTTTCATAGACTCAGTAGAATACAATTATTTTGATATTATCCATTCGTAGCGAGCAAGATAATAGCAAATAATATTCAACACTTTAGCAACACTCAAACGGCATAATGGCACAGACCCACTCTGAACATCGAAGTGAACTCAACTCTGTTCCTGCATTCATCCCTTGGCATCCGTTTGTATGTAGAAGTGCGCATGAAAACATGATGCTCTTGCACCCGGGATTACTCGAAATTCATATGCAAAACTGTGTTATATTTTTACATCAAAAGATTGCCAAGAAAATTTGCAATCTTATGGTACCAATAAAAGTACATAAAACAAGATTTCATAGCATACTTTTTGGATTTCCAAAACAACCTAAAACGTTCCACGCTATGGGAGCTGCGAGCCGTGGGAGGTGGAGGACGAAAAAAATAATAATAACCAACAGCAACAGCAGTCTGTTCATTTCGTTTAGGAAGAATTGTACATCGAAGGGGGTTATTTTGAAACGTGGCATCTGTATATTTCAGAATGAGGAAGTGCGGGGAAGATGTTTGTTCAATTGATACAATTTATTCTTTTTTTTCAAATCATTAGTCTGATTATTGAACGTGATTATTTCAAAACAGGCTACATTTTTGTTAAAATCGTTTGAACTTTATGCATTGTTTTATATGCCATAAACAACGAGTCACTTGTTGAATTCAAGTGGATATTTCATATGTTGGAAAAATCATCACAAATTTCGACGTTAGGAAAACATCAGCCTCTGCATAAAAATTAAAACAAATCTTGGTTTTTTTTCCCTGTAACCAAACATTTTATTGTGTTGGCCAGATGATGTATCAATTTCAGGAAAATTTGCAAACAATTTTCATCGACCACCTAATTAACTAACTTGAAGTTAATTAATCCATATCAGAACCGTTTCGCCAATATTTCAAATAAAATGAATAATTGTAGGTATATTATAGATCAGAATGTTCATGTGATTTTACGAAAAGTTGTCTAAGTATTAAGAATATCTTGAGAAAATTAAAACAACTGGTCTGACGATATGTGTATGTGCTAGGTGATTTCCTAAAATAATAAATCAATTAAGTTTGGTAATTTAGGTAAGAATATTGCGAGAAATAAATCTTTTAAAGGCATATTGTAGTGCCTCAAGATATTCTGAAAGACGTAAATTAACAACGGCATGATTAGGATAATCAGTGGTTATTAAAGCTTGATCAAGTCTAACAGAAAGGAGAGCCCATTGCTGTCGGACTTAGTTTCCGTGCTACAATGGGTGGTAGTACATATCATACATCATACAATAATATGTTTTATAATTATTCAGAGGATATTTGCACAAATTAATCAGAATAATTTTACTGTAGCTGGGATTTTTAAAAAATACGCCCATTTTGCAGGAATTTGTAAAAAAATCATTCAGGACATTCGGAAAAAACTAAAAATATTACAGTATCATTGAGTCAAAATTCTCAAGACCATTTTTTTCGAAGATTTTTTTCATCATCATATGGTTTGCTTATATTTAACAGAATGATCTGGAATACTATGAAAGTCATTCAAAAAAAATTAGCTAACTAGTTATTGAAAAATAAAATGAAAACATATTTATTCTTTCAAAATCACTAGGAACATCATAATTTAATTAGATGGTTCTTTTTCAAAAGAAAATTATTCATAAAAATACATAAATATTACCTCCCACTATATTTACCTAATATAGCTCAGGCAGATATTTTCAAAATTTGGTTGGTGATGTGCCTGTTGAATGCAGTCAAATTTTTATTTGAAATTTTCTCAGAATGTTCCAAAAAGCTTCGAATATCATACATAAAATTATTTAGACATTTTGACTTACATTTTAATAACTTGAAATGACTAACCCAAGTGCTTTCCAAATTAAATATTTGTGCTGCTATTTTCACCAAACTTTTATGTTCTTTTTATGTTCTTGGGATTGCATTATGTATGTTAGTCCAGTTTCTATTCATCAAAATGCCTCTAAATGATTTGAGAAAATCATATTAATACATTTTAAAATACTTAGAATACTATCATAAATAAAAAAATAGTTGCATATTCTAGATTCAAATATATATACGTAAGAATACAAAGTAGGCATTTAACAAAATTATGTATAATTTAATTATTCATCAAAAAAAAAATTTATGCTTATCAAGATGTCTTCGGAGGATTTATTAAATTTTCTCGAAATATTATTGAGAGAATGATTCATTCGAATTCTTAAACCTTTTTTCAAAAATATAACTAACGTAGCTATTTTTAATATTATGTAAAATGTATTTACGTACTTCAGATATCTTAAGGCACTATAACATGTCTTCAAATTATTATTTTTTTAATCAATTTTTGAGAACATTCCAAATGGCTTAAAAAACGTTATTTTAAACAATTACCAGGCACATTTAAATATAATCAGAACATTTGTTTCAATTTTCTCTTGAAACAAGATATTCTTAATACTTAGACAACTTTTCGTAAAATCACATGAACATTCTGATCTATAATATACCTACAATTATTCATTTTATTTGAAATATTGGCGAAACGGTTCTGATATGGATTAATTAACTTCAAGTTAGTTAATTAGGTGGTCGATGAAAATTGTTTGCAAATTTTCCTGAAATTGATACATCATCTGGCCAACACAATAAAATGTTTGGTTACAGGGAAAAAAAACCAAGATTTGTTTTAATTTTTATGCAGAGGCTGATGTTTTCCTAACGTCGAAATTTGTGATGATTTTTCCAACATATGAAATATCCACTTGAATTCAACAAGTGACTCGTTGTTTATGGCATATAAAACAATGCATAAAGTTCAAACGATTTTAACTAAAATGTTAGCCAGTTTTGAAAAAATCACGTTCAATAATCAGACTAATGATTTGAAAAAAAAAAAAAAATTGTATCAATTGAACAAACATCTTCCCCGCACTTCCTCATTCTGAAATATACAGATGCCACGTTTCAAAATAACCCCCTTCGATGTACAATTCTTCCTAAACGAAATGAACAGACTGCTGTTGCTGTTGGTTATTATTATTTTTTTCGTCCTCCACCTCCCACGGCTCGCAGCTCCCATAGCGTGGAACGTTTTAGGTTGTTTTGGAAATCCAAAAAGTATGCTATGAAATCTTGTTTTATGTACTTTTATTGGTACCATAAGATTGCAAATTTTCTTGGCAATCTTTTGATGTAAAAATATAACACAGTTTTGCATATGAATTTCGAGTAATCCCGGGTGCAAGAGCATCATGTTTTCATGCGCACTTCTACATACAAACGGATGCCAAGGGATGAATGCAGGAACAGAGTTGAGTTCACTTCGATGTTCAGAGTGGGTCTTTGCCGTTTGAATGTTGTTTCGCTTTTTTATTGTATATTGTTTCAACCTTCAACAATTATTTGATCTGGCCCGATCGTTGCAGAATTATATTAATTATATTCTATTGTTTCAATGACTAGTAAATATTACACCACAAGATAGGTCATACGACATCTCTATTTGGGCATCTAAAACTTCAAGAGAATTGAAAACCATGTAAAATAGTTTATATGATGCATATATGCAGTGTCCAGGATGTTCCGGATAATCCCTGGAGATCTGGCCAGCATCTGTAAAGAACCGATTTCTGTCATACGCAAAAACTATCAATAAACCGCTAATTTCTCCCCACGCACACCAAATTCCACCAACGTTTCCCCTCCCCAAATATCCCATTCCTTATTTTTTTTTTTTTCCCCTTTTCCTATTTACACAAATCCCCCCCCTTTTCTAGCTGTGAAGAAGAAACAAAAAATAACTAAAATCATGCTTATATGAAGTTCGCTTGACTACATTGGAGACATTCGAACGAGTTAAACTTTAGAACTTTTGAATAAATTTAGCTTGTTGTAGGAAACGTATGTATTTCTTTTATCAAATTCTGAATATAATAAAATTTTGCCTAGAAATTGAATGTTTTCGGTTGAAATATTGTTTGGCTAAGCCCTGCACAGTGGATTAGTTAGAAAATTCATTTTGTTCATTTATGTCAATAAGCCTGGATCTATGCATCGTCTCGTGATTTCTTTCCACATTGAAGGCTAATTTTATGAAATAAAATGCTAATTTGACTTCGGCTTGCAATCACATTCGCTAATAAAAAATATATAAAAATATTTTACCAAATTTCCTTATTTACTCACATTCAATTTCCAATAACAATCCCAATACAATTCTTATATTTTTTCAATTTTTTCATATCTCATTAATCTACAAATTTATCACATTTCCCAATTACTTTTCAATTTTTCCCACTTAAATTTCAAAATAATCAGAATATTTTTAAATTGCAACAACCACTCCTAACAACATCTATATCTCTTATACAAACAATATTTCAATACTGAATCAACTATAATATATTACATATATTCTCAATATACGACTACTCCTAACGATATTATTATCGGTCATTATCTTTTATCTAATTTCAATATACATTTTTCTTATACACTATAATTATAAATAATTTTCTCAATCTTTTATTTTCCATATCATTGGTTAAATATTCACTTTTTTATTCCACTAATTGACTCTTTTTTCCACTTTCTTCGGAACCAATCATCTTAATCATATTACATTACTACCTCATTATCTCATTTTCATACATCGCTATCCACAACTCCAATCATCATCATCTATAATATTATTTTCATTTCGAGAACATCTTTATACACTTTCATTACATCCTTATCAATTATTCTCTATTTTCTCTCTTCTTCTTTTTCTCTTTTTCTTATTTTCATCATTCTATTTCTTTCCATTAACTATAATTTCAATATATCTTCTCACATCCCATCATATCCTATATCTCCATTTTCTCTCTTATATTTTTTTTTATTTCATTCTAATATTCACTCCATTTTCATTCCACATATTTACATATTTCTCCTCTTCCATTCCATATCTCCATTCTATTAATCCAATATATATTTTATATTCTTTTTTTTTTCAGTTTTCAAATCGAAGCAAGGAACGTCTTGCATCATCTCCTTCTTCTTTGTATTAGAGAGGGACTTTAACCAATCATGTCATTCGTCTCTCCATGTACGTCTCGCATGTAACTGAGAACGGTATAAAACGCACACTTAGAAAAAATTTGCCTCATTCGTTTGGCAGCATTGAAGCTGTGCGAAGCTGGTCGCTGGTAGCTGGCAGCTGGTCGCAGGTAGCTGGTCGCAGGCAGCTAGTCACAGCTGCTTCATTCGTCCGGCAGTGGAGCTGGTCGCAGAGGCAGCTGGTGGTCGAGTAGCAGATGGTGGTCGCGTAGCAGCTGGTGGTGGTAAGTACCAAGGCTCTCCCAAACAGCGATCGTCGCGATGAGGTGAAGTGGCGGATTATGGGGGCGCACAATCGCGTCGGTTTGTGCAAGCCGCCATCTGACCTCATCGTGGCGATTGTTTCGCCGCGACTTCGAAAACGCTGCTGTTTGGGGGAAAGCGTCCTTGGGGGCGAGCAGCAGTAGGTGTAAATAATTTGTCCTTTTGAGGACAATAAATTAAAATCAAAGAGTTGTTTATTAAAGAACTAATCATAAATTTAGTTCGGTGCTCGATGAAGGGCGAGCCGTCGGTAAAAATTTTACCCAGCTGGTTGGTGCAATCCCTAAATTGATAATCTGTCCTTTTGAGGACAAACAATTTAATTAAAACAGTTGTTTATTCAAGAATTAAACTTTTATTTCGTTTGGTTTGTGCGCCTAATGTCATGGTGCCGATTCGTTCGCCGCAACTGCAAAAACGCCTCCATGGAAGGCGAGCCGTCGGAGAAATTTTACCCAGCTGGTTGGCGCAACCCACTAATAAACAATCTGTCCTTTTGAGGACAACAAAACCAGTTCAGAGAGTTGTTTATATAAAAATTAAATTAATATTTCGTTCGGTTTGTGCGCCATTTAATCTAGTGCTGATTTGTTAGTCACGACTGCAAAAACGCTACTATTTGCGGGAGAGCCTCCATGGAAGGCGAGCAGGACAATTCTCCGTCGGTGAAAAATTTTTCCTAGCTGGTTGGCGCAACCCGCGATGAATCAGTAAATCAATTCAATTTCTAATTTAAGAGAGTTATTTGAATAAGAGTTTATCTTACATTTCGGTCGATTGGCAGTCATATTGGATTTTGCCAAGTCGTTACTAGGCAACAGTGTGCTATGCAGCGGATCCATTAAATCAGTGAAAATAAATCAAAGCCTGCTGGTGCTTTGATTTATTTTCACCGAAAAATCCTACCAGATACAAATCCATCTTTGCTACTTTCAATTTAATATTCTCAGCTTGAGAGTTTGTTTGATTGAGATTTTCGTTTCAAATTGTCGATTGGCAGCCAGTGGTATTAGCAAAACTTGTTTTCCCTTCGTCGCATACCTTAAACCACATAAATTCCCTATCACGGACACCATTTTCGATGTCGAACATGATATTCCGAACCAACATTCTCTGTAAATTCCAATTAGTAGTGTGTTATAAACAGTTGTTCTGTTGCGTTAACGATTCGCGTTGGATAGAGTCCTACCTCTAGGAAGAAAAACTTTTTGAGAAACATAGTGAAAATGAGAATGCCTAAACGATTTGATCCAGAACACTTGCGCAATTAAAGGAAGCGCATAAAGAGCGAACATACGGAAAATCCTCCGAAACGACCATGCACCGATGCCGAGCGAGCTCGTAGTTATCGGGCGAAATTGAAAGCAGCAAGAGGTAATGCACATAGTCGTATGGGCAACCGTGGCCATGTCATCATTTAAACCAAAAGGCCCTTTTCAGGGCCACAAAAGAGTTATAAAGAGTTTACAAGAGAATTTTCCCACATACTGACTTCATAAAACCAAACGGCTCTTTTCTGGGCCACCAAATAATATCTCAAGAGCGTACAATAGAATTTTCTTACATACTGGCTTCAAAACGCTGGTCTAATGTCCCATAAGAGCCGCACCCGTCATATTGTGACTTAAACTGCTTCTATCGGTAAGGGTAAGCGACCGGCACGAATAATTGGAACCCTTTTAACGCTAATAATAGCCACACAGAATTTCCCTGACATTATAATGCATCACTCGGTTTAACGTAGTCTACGTCAACCGGTCGTGTCTTGTACACAACCCCACTGATTGCGGCTCTTATGGGACATAAGACCAGCGTTTTGAAGCCAGTATGTAAGACAATTCTATTGTACGCTCTTGAGATATTATTTGGTGGCCCTGAAAAGGGCCGTTTGGTTTTATGAAGTCAGTGCCTGGGAAAATTCTCTTGTACACTCTTTATAACTCTTTGGTGGCCATGAAAAGGGCCTTTCGGTTTAAATGATGACACGGCCACGGTTGCACGTTTTACGGTGGACTATCTTTAAGGCCTAGAAGATAGTTGAGGATCTGTTAGGGAATATAAAATTATTAAATTTATGATAGTTTTGCTCATTCTTATAATCATAATCGCTTGATATTACTAAATGTGTATTCGTCGAAAATCAAAATCGTTGGATGGTGGTTCAAGAAAAATGCATAATATTGCTGGCATTGCAAACGGAGGTCACGAACGAAGGTTAAAGCGGTAGAATCTTCAGCCCACGTTTTTGCAGTCGTGACGAAAAAATCGGCACTAGATTAAATGGTGCACAAACCGAACGAAATATTAATTTAATTCTTATATAAACAACTCTCTGAACTGGATTGGTTGTCCTTAAAAGGACAGATTATTTATTAGTGGGTTGCGCCAACCAGCTGGGTAAAATTTCTCCAACGGCTCGCCTTCCATGGAGGCGTTTTTGCAGTTGCGGCGAACGAATCGGCACCATGATATTAGGCGCACAAACCAAACGAAATAAAAGTTTAATTCTTGTATAAACAACTGTTTTAATTAAATTGGTTGTCCTCAAAAAGACAGATTATCAATTTATGGATTGCGCCAACCAGCTGGGTAAAATTTTTACCGACGGCTCGCCCTCCATCGAGCACCGAACTAAAATTAAGAATGTTTAATTTTAATTTATTGTCCTCAAAAGGACAGATTACATAATTCCACCTACTGCTGCTCACCCCCAAGGACGCTTTCCCCCAAACAGCAGCGTTTTCGAAGTCGCGGCGAAACAATCGCCACGATGAGGTAAGATGGCGGCTTGCACAAACCGACGCGATTGTGCGCCCCCATAATCCGCCACTTCACCTCATCGTGACGATAGCTGTTTGGGAGAGCCTTGGTACTTACCACTACCAGCTGCAACGCGACCACCATCTGCTACGCGATCACCAGCTGCCTCTGCAACCAGCTCCACTGCCGGACGAATGAAGCAGCTGTGACTAGCTGCCTGCGACCAGTTGCCTGCGACCAGTTGCCTGCGACCAGCTTTATTTTCCCCTCCCCCTTCTTCTTTCCCCACTTTCCTGTCTTTTATCTTCACCCTGAGTCGTCCAGGGAACCGGAATCAATCCTCCAACCGGAATCGCTGGACCGACCTCGACACTACCGGACAACATTGAAGCAAGCATATCGCGTTCGTTAACGGTTTCGGGAGATATTCTTTCGTCGGGGAACCCTCCGCCGGAGTAGGCTATCTCCACCGTCGGGGAGTATGCCGAGTAGCACCGATTGTGACAAACCGCCAGTTCAGGGTCGTCGGGGCGCCAGTGAACCGGAAGTCACCCTCCAACCGGAATCGCTGAACCAACCTGGGCATCCAACTGGTCAACACGAAGAGTAGTACATCTACAACCGGAGTGCGCAGCAGCAGAAGTTTTATGGTGATGAGATCAGCGAACTAGCGCGACTAGCTAGGCCTGGCAACAAGCAAAGTGCATGAGCACAGCCACCTCCCGAAGTAGTCACTTCCAGTGGAATCCGGGGGATACAAGCAACGTCAGACTCTTGGTGGATAAAAATTACTCAATTGGAGGAAGACTACATCCACGCGTTAGAAGGAGCTTTAGATTTGGTTAGAGCTCTCGTCGAGCCCGAGAGTGGTATCGTTGCTTTAGAAGAATGCGAACAAATTTTTACCAGTATTCAAAGTGGATTCCCTTCAGAATATAGTGAAATTGGATTGGCGGACATGGATCCAGGCGAAGTTGCTTCGTTGATAGCGGCTCGCCTTGAAGAATGGAATCCTTTCATCAATCCGACTCTACATCTGGATTTATTCAAACTTTGGTTGGCGATCGATTTTTGAGTCTTCTGACACTGAAAAGCGTAATCTGTTGGATCCCTATTCTGGTCTTGTTTGGTCGGTGTTGTTCCAAGTATCCGATATGCTGCCACTACTTGGGATCCAAGACTGCATCAACCAATAATTGCCTTGCTGGACGCTTGGGCACCGTTGTAACCGTCGTTGATTTTAGACAACGTCTTAGAACAAATTGTCATGAACAAACTGACTTCCGCCGTTGGAGATTGGGATCCACTGACGGACACCATTCCAATACACATCTGGATTCAACCGTGGGCTGGAATACTTGGCTCAAAAATGGAAGTAAGCATCTATCCTACGATAAGAGAGAAGCTCAGCAAGGCCTTGAAGGCATGGAATTCGGAGCATCGATCAGCAAGGGCGACGATTACTCCATGAAAGGGCGTGATGGTCGAAGAAGATTTGCAAGTGTTCCTCACAATAACCAAGCTGGAACTGCGTCTGCCCGAACTGATGATTAATCCCATGCAGCAAAACTTGGGTAAGTCCTATCAAACAAGGGTGGATGTTTTAAATGCTAACTTATTTATTGTTTCAGAAATCTTCAACCAAGTTTGGGAATGGAGCGAGCTTATTTAAACTATTCATATGGCATCCATTTTCTTCCCGAAATGGATTCAAACACTGGTGCTGTGACTGAACCAAGTGCCAAATTTCGATCAAGTCACCCGATGGGACCAGGGTTGGAAGTCACAATTCACCGAGGACATTATTCGCCAAGCTAATAGCAAGGCGCTAGATCTGATGCAACGTTCAATCGGCATAACTACAGGCTCTTCAACGTCGTCCGCTTCATCGTCGGTAACGGTGGAACCGATGCATACGATATTACGTGGATGTTTCGCCGACGTTGGAACTCAAGGAACTCGTATCGCAGAAATGTGCCGAAAGGGGAATCATCTTTGCGCCAATGTCCGGCTGGAGAGAAATGGGCAAGCAAGTCTACCGAGTTGAGAAGCTGTTTTGCTACATCGATCGATCGGTTTGCATCGACAGCTTGGACGGAGGCATCAATTGGACTCCGATTTCACTCTCGGCGCTGGTTGAACGATCGGTTAGTGGATGGAGTGGATCAGGATTATAAACTTTTTAATGTAAAAATATAATAAAGTACAGTGATTCGGCTTTACCTAGGTTTATTAAATACCGCAATTTGCCTTTAATCGTACTGGAAAGGATCGTTATCAACCATTTCAATTATTATTATTGACGAATTTCACGCCAACTCGTCTTCGTGATTGGCAGCACCCTCTCAGAATCCAATGAAACTTTGTGGGTGGGTGACTATGTCTTTTCAAGCAACTTTGCATACTTTGTTTTTTTCAAAAATAATCTAGACTACCATTTGAGAAGGGCTTAAGTTTTTTGATCATTTTTTTTTAAATCAACATAACTCAAAAAGGAAAAGACTTACAAAAAAGTATTGTATGGGTGACCTTTAGAAAATTGTCCTAATTTTTATGAAAAAATTGTAAAAAATTTAAAATCGATTCTTACACGCTAAAAGAAAATATTTTAAAATATAAAGTCGATTTTGCAAAAATGGCTAGCGTAGAATTGGACGAAATTTTTTTGTAAAAAGGGGATTATAACTGTCTAAAAGTTCGCTATACCTTGCAAGATGGGCACTATTAAGGAAAAAAAGTTTTTCTAACATTAAATTTTTCATGTCAACAGAACTCAAAAATGAATGCTTACAAAAAAGTGATGTATGGGTGACTTTTGAAAAATTGTCCAAGCTTTTATAAAAAAAATTAAAAATTATAAAATAGATTCTTACACGCTGAAAAAAAAAATTAAATTTAAAGTCAATTTGCAAAATATGGCTATCTTAGAAATGAACGAAATTTTGTTTAAATATAGGCGATATAATTGTCTAGAAGTTCGCCATACATCGCGAGAAGGGCACTTTTAGGGAAAAAAAAATTTCTCACAAACAATTTTACATGTCCAATTTTTACCGTGTATCGAGCCAACTCGTCTTATAATTTGGTCCTAAAACCTCACAGAAGCCAATTAAATTTAATTTCAATGACAATTTGAAATTTTAAGGGTCTTTGAATGCTTGAAAAATCAAGGCTACTATTTGAAAAGGGCTTATTTTTAAATTATTAATAATTTTTAATTTTAGTGGTAATACAATTAAATCAGGTGATTGATCCTGTTTATTGCCAAAGCTTTGAAGTATATTACAAGAAGGACAATAAATTGGAAAACAAAAGCTTTATCATAATATCTGAAGTATTGACCCATGACTCAATAGCAGTTCAGTTGTTTATATCAAAATTGCTAGATTTCATTAAACAAAATTCAATATATTGCTCAAAAATTATTTTCATGTCATATTATAAGAACAAAGAACTTTGCCAGCGTGTGCAATTTCCAGTCCATGTATGGATTGGAACGTATCATGGGAAAGGTCCATGTAATGCTATTGGTGGTAATCTCAAGCGAATGGCAGAGAGAGCAAGTGTTGCTCAAGATTATGGAAACACAATCAAAACTCCTCGAGAAATATAAGACTGGGCAGTTGAAGAGTCAAGTAAAAGTATTACACAACTGAATTTCTGCTTCATATCAGCTGAACAGTATACAAAAATGTCAGAAGAACTTGAGAAGTTCTATAGCCACGTAAAGACAATACCACAGGTTCATTGCTTGTACCAATTTCAGAAAATCAAATTTCAGCAAAAAAAGTTTTCTGATTCAAAGGATAATCCAAAAAATAAAATCACTTTGTGTGTGAAAGATTTATAAATTAAATGAAGCAATGTTAATTACTAATACGTGAAGATGTACATATAAAAATAAAATAAAATAAAACCCTTACCAATAAACCTATGAGTTTTCATTGACATAAACAGTGTTTCGAAAATTCATATAACGTCTTTAAATGGTTGTTGCATATCCATTTAAAGATGATTCACGTAAATGGATATGCAGCAACCATTTAAAGACGACTCAAATATGCTTTTTTTTTATTTATCAGCCCCCCTCTATCACAATTTTTCCCATACCTTTTACACATTCTGTAACAAATCTTGACCTTCCTTCCGCCCCCAAAAGATATACGAAGTCATATTCGAATCACCCCTAAACATAGGAATATCCGAATAAGAGGTCCTCCCTTAGCTCAGTCGGTAAAGGCGTAGCTACAAAGCAACACCATGCTGGAGGTGGCTGGGTTCGATTCCCGGTCTAGTCTAGGAATTTTTCGTTAAGGAAAATTTCTCGACTCCCTGGGCATAGGGATAGGGATGTTGAAGACCATAACTAGACGAGTTTGCGTGATACACGGTAAAAATAGGTCATGAAAAAGTTGTTGTGAGAAAAAAAAATTTCCTTGGAAGTGCCCATCTTGCAATGTATGGCGAACTTTTAGACAATTATATTGCCTTTATGATAAAAAAAATTTCGTCCAATTCTTCGATTGCCTTTGTTGAAAATTGACTTTAAATTTCAAAATATTTTTTCTTAGTGTGAAAGAATCGATTTTACAATCTTTACAATATTTTTCATAAAAGCTAAGACAATATTCTAAAAGTCACTCATACTTCATTTTTTTTGTAAATCTTTTCCTTTTGGAGTTATATTAAAATGAATAATTTGTTGTTAGAAAAAAAAAAATTCTTCAAAAGTGCCCACCTTGCAATGTATGACGAACTTTTAGACAATTATATTGCCTTTATTAAAAAAAAATCGTCCGATTCTAAGATTTTTTTGCAAATTGACTTTAAATTGTAAAATATATTTTTTTAGTGTGTAGAAATCGATTTTACAATTTTTAAATTTTCATAAAAGTTAAGACAATTTTCTAGAGGTCACCCATACATCACTTTTTTGTAAGTCTTTTCCTTTTTGAGTTATGTTGATTTAATAAAATCGATAAAAAAAAACTTAAGCCCTTTTCAAATGGTAACGCAAAGTTGCTTGAAAAGACATAGTCTTCACACCCACAATGTTTCATTGGATTCTGAGAGGGTGCTGCCAAACACTGGATAAGTTGGCGTAAGATTCGTCTATTAATTACTGTTAAAGTACTTTTTTGCAATAATTCTCTGACGCAATTCGTGACAATGTTTTTATTTTGCTTTGAGTTCGATCACACGATGTTTTCAAGTAGTTCGGTATAAATAGAGGAAAGTGAGGCAAGATGACCATGTTATTTTTCCTCTGCTCGGGACATAAACCAATGAGACTAGAAATTTGATCAGTTGTCGTATATCCCGTATCCTTTTATTAGTGCATGTTGAGATATTTCATAACTAAGGAGATACATAGAACACCACTCCTTAAAGGTGCACCCCTTTGTCTGGTATAACCGGATTCATTGCATAGAAAACAAACAACGATCTCGATATTGGCCATGTATCAAAACCCTAGTCCTAATCACTTCAAACTATAGAACATCAAATAGAATAGAATTCACATATTTGAATAATTTGTTCAAAAAAGTCTATGCGTTTATTGACAACATAGAACGCGAACAAATTGCCCTGATCGGATCCTGCCGAATGTTACAATTCGTTCAATTTTTCCGCAACAGCTTTGACTTAGTGTTCAGGGCTGCAAAATGGTGAGTAGACAACTGGGATGGAGCGTGCGTCCCCGCAACATAGCTATGGTCCTCACAAGTTCAAACCTCATACTTCCACGGGTCAAGAGATGACAAAGACCGCCAGCTAAGGGTTGCGTACTTAGCTGGTAGTGCAGCCTGGGCACAATTGTCCTTCTGAATTCAGCTAGATTGAGGAAGTGCGTGTCGAGCGGAGGTGCGGCTCAAACAGCGTCTGTCCTGGCATCCAGTGGCTGAGTAAGAAGCGCTGTATCGCGTCGGCTATACTTTAGGAGGCAGTCCCACCAACACGATGTAGGAAGCGCGACCCCGGTAAGGTAGCATGCTGAAATCCTACCCTACCACGACAAATGGCAGTATTCTTTATACCGTATATAATTTCAGATAATCCATGGCATTCCCAAGTATTGTATAATAATTTTGAATTGTTGTCTTCCCCCGTGGCTATGATAATGCAAGTCCGTTTACAATTGCAGCAGGATCAGCAGACATGCAGGCATTACAAATATGATTGTTATTATCATTTTATATTATAACATCTCTTCACAATATTTTTTTATGCTATTTTCAGCTTCGCATTTGCATCGTTAGTCTTGTAAAATTTCAATAGATTTAACAAACTTTTTCAGGATACCTCAAATCAAGATTTTGGTGGAATGCTGCTATCGCTGAAAACGAACGAAAACGTGCTTAACCGTTGTGTGGCCGAATGGGTACCCGGGTACCTTTTCGGATTTCAATTCACGATATTTAAATGGTTTTTCATTGTACAAGATTTAAACTCGGTAAGATCCAAGAAAATGACGGTCAAAATCGATTGCACAATTTTCCGGAATTTTTCAGCAAGCAGGGGTGAAATGAGGTGCTCTTACTTTTTTTAACTACGTAGATGGCCGGATGGGTACCCGGGTACCCACGAAACTGAAATGCTTATATCTCAGGTGATTTTAAGCCGATTTGAACAATTTTGGAATCAATTGATTCAAAATGTATTCTTCTATCAAGCTGTTATCGGAATGGATCGATCCGGTCATTTTGATTTCCGGAAAATCCGGATTTCCATGGACATGTCTTGATTTGATGAACTGATCGTGGAATTCGGTACATAATCAGCAATGTTGGTATCAAACTTCATGAAATTTCATCAGCAGGTTGGATTTTACTATCTTCGGTCCATCAGACGTGTAAACATCCTAGTGGCCATTGCGGAACAGGTTCCCCGCGGGGCCATGGGTGGTCATAATCATTTTTTCATGGAACCCAAGCAATATGGGTATCAAACTTCTTGAAATTTCATCAGCAAGTTGAATTTACCTTGTGTCCATCAGACGTGTAATCATGCTAGTGGTAATTCCGGAACTGGTTCCCCGTCGGCCATGGAACCATTTTTCAATGAAATCCCAGCAATATGGGTATCAAACTTCTGGAAATTGTCTCAGTAATGAGTTTCTCATATATTTGGGAGGTGAACGAGTTGAACGCGCAGTGGCCTATTCGGAACAGTTTTATCGTGGAACCCTCAGTGGCCATGATTCTCTTATTGTTATTCTCACACTTTTTGAAAGTGCTTCATTGAAAATATTCGTTTTAGCTCCACCAGACGTGTAAACTTCGCAGGTATTTAAAACTTTTCTATGGAAAGAAACACACTTAGATTTTTTTCAACGGAGAAAATATGAAATATTTGAATAATTAGAGTATATATTTTTTTATGTTGGAATGGCTTCAAGAGGAGGTTTTTGATCATCACGAAACCATCAGATGTGCCGGTTTAGAGTGATTTTTTGGTGTATTTGATAAAATTAAAAAACAACAACATTTCAATAAACAAAATCTTCTTTAATTCAAAGGTATAACAAAAAAAAACGCTTATTCTTCAAAATAACCAAAAAAAGAAAAAAAAAAAAGAATCAGCTTCAAACTCGAAGCATAGAACAGTTTCAACAATCGTTGCACACGTCTTTGCAATGTTGTTTGCAAACTGGTTTCAGGCAGCACTTACATGTTTTTCTTGTCTTCCTACGTTGATTGCCCTCAGTTTTACATAAATGACAGATACCTACTTGGGGAAGTCGTCCTGTTAAGTCACGCTCTGGATTGGCGTTTTCCTTTTTAGGTGAAAGTTCCTTTCCAAGAACCAGCTCAATGGCCATTCGCGTGGAAGGGTTGCCCATTACATTTGGATTCTCCACCCGTCGTTCGATCAGCGGCATACATAAATGCAACGATAATTCCTGCAGAAACTTTCTGCGCCGATTTGTCGAAGTACCCCTCCAAACAATGCCAAAGGCCATCGCTTCGTTCTGCGCTGAACGGAGTATTCGCTCAAAAGTTTGTCCATGTTGTCCACTCCTCCTTTTGTCGCGTTGTAAAACTTCGATGATTTCTGTTCCTGTGTTCATCAACAGGCGTTTGTTTTGCCATGTATGGTGCGCGGCCTCTGTGTAGTGTAGACCCAGGTGGAAATTGCTTTGTTTATTTTGCTCCGAGCACATATTGCGTTGAAATATATGTATGTATATATATGTGTGTATATATACATAAACATTTATATAGCATGATAGCATATCTGATGGACACATAATAATAAAATTCAACCTGCTGATGAAATTTCAAAAAGTTTGACATCCATTTGACATATTGTTGGGGTTCCATGATAAAATGATTATGACCACCCATGGCCCGCGGGGAACCTGTCACGGAATGGCCACTAGAATGATTACACGTCTGATGGACCCAGGACAATAAAATTTAACCTGCTGATGAAATTTCAAGAAGTTTGATACCCATATTGTTGGGGTTCCATGAAAAATGTTTATGACCACCCACGGCCCGACGGGGAACCTGTTCCGGAATGGCCACTAGAATGATAACACGTCTGATGGACCCAATATATAGAAATTCAACCTGCTGATGAAATTTCAAGAAGATTGATGCCCATATTGTTGGGCTTCCATGGAAAAATGTTTATGACCACCTATGGCCCCACGGGGAACCAGTTCCGGAATGGCCACTAGGATGTTTACACGTCTGATGGACCCAAGATAGTAAAATTCAACCTGATGATGAAATTTGAAGAAGTTTGATACCCAAATTGCTGATTATTTACCGAAATCCACGATCAGTATTATCGTATAAAGACATGTCCTTGAAAATCCGGGTTTCCAGGAAACCAGAATGACCAGATCGATCCATTCGGATAACAGCTCGATAGAAAAGGAGATTTCAATTCGATGGAGCCCAGAATTGTTCAAATCGGCTTAAAATGACCTGAGATATAAGCATTTCAGTTTCGACACCAAGCTAAACAACAGAACGCTACACTTTAATATTTTGCAACATTTCTTGCATTTCAGGATCAACCGAATGAAAATCATATATTACAGATACGAATGCTTGTAGTATTTTTCATTTACATAAATATATACACCATTATATAAATATTTCATGGAAATGGGAGGGATCATCAGGGCACCCGATTGAAGCGCTCTGGATGGGGAGAGTGGGAATGCCAACTCCCCATTGCTAACAGTTTGTGAATAGAGGGCGGGCTCTTCTCCCCGCCCATTGGGGCATCCTCGTGTTAGATAGCTTGCTCTTTTGACCAATTGTTCAGTCTTGTTGTTGGAAGGAGATTCTTTATATCCCTGTGGATACGTATAAGTGATGTTGCCTATCGATCCACCCAACCCCTTTTTGGCCCTTCATACAACGGCATGATTAAGATAATCAGTGGTTATTAAAGCTTCATCAAGTCTAACAGAAGGGAGAGCCCATTGCTGTCAGACTTAGTTTCCGTGCTACAATGGGTGGTAGTACATATCATACATCATACATCATACAGCAGCTTTGACTTGGTGTTCAAACACGTAATGCAGTTGGTCTTCGCGGACACCATCCTAGTAGAAAATGATGAGCTTGGGTAGTCCACGGTACTTCCTACGATTTTCAATGAGCGCCCGGTTGGTGTTGAGTGGCAGATAATTACTTATTTCTTCTCCATGAGAGTGCTGCGATTTATTTCAGGAATCATCAAACCGGACTCTTCGTTCACTCCAATTGCTATCTTTGAAATGTTACTAGAACAGTATAAGATGTCTTATAAAACAATATCTTTTTTTGAAATTTTATCTTCGATGTTTTATTCTGTTTTCAGCTTTTCCAGGACAAGAAGGATATTAATACATATCTAATTTTTATTTATTTTTCAGTAACAATCCATTGGCAGTATCATTCAAGTTTGAAATTTGAATAAATTAGCATGTTTGTCTATAATGATATCCTAATATTTTGTGTACAAAATATACTAAATATTAAATAACATACAACGGGGAAAGAAAGGGACCATCAGGGCACCCAAGTGAAACGATTTAGATAGGGAGCATGGGACTGCCTCCTCCGTATTGTGAACATTTCGTGCAACGAGAGTAGGCTTTTCGACCCCATTGGGTTTATTCTGTCGCTTCAAAAAGAAAAACCATATTTCTCGACAACTTTATCAAAACGACGTATCTGATTTTGTCTACGAAGAGGTAAACATAATTTCAAACGTAAATTTCTCATGTGTCTCTGCTGCATGTGCGTGTTTGAAAAATATCGATCAATGTTTGAACCTTTGTTTACAAAATCAGATTCGTCGTTTTGAATAAGTTGTCGAGATTTGTTACGAGACTTTCCATTGGAGTGACTGAATAAGGAAACTACCACCACGTTTCTGTGAGACTGTACATCTGCTTATGCGATTTCTCCATAGGAGTGAAGAGCTAATAAGATTACAAGAAACTCACCACATAAAATAAACATCAGATTGGAAAAGAGAGGGCCAAATGGATTTTAACCAGTGGGCGCATATTGGGTGAAATGTTCATTAAACAGTTGTTCATTGTTTTTCAATAGTTACAGGCTTCAAAAAACATGCGCCTCATAGGAAAGTATACTCTACGGATTGAAAGCTATCTGATAAGCCAATAAAAAAAATCCACAAGAGCTCTATTGTGAAACAATTTTATTGTTTCTTGCAATGATGCAACATTTGAGTCAATGTTGTACGAGCAATTTATTGACATTTCAAGATATTGCTTCAAGAATCCCGGGAAAATATTTTTTTAATATAGCAGTTTTGACCATTGTTTTATAAGCACTCTAAGAAACTGATGAAAAGAATTGCTTAACTAAGCGGTCTAAGACACATTTTCCTTAAACTTGTTTTATCTAACGTTCCATTTAGCAACGTACCATATTTGCTATTACAATGCGTATATTCCCCACATATAGGCAACCATAACAACATGCTTTTAGCTTCTGTCGTTATATTTGAAACGGGCTTTGTGTATTGATTTAAAATAGATGCCACTGATTTTTAAAACGATGTGAAAGCCTCCATTATTGTTTGAACGTTTGAAAAGTTATAAAATTCTGTATAACATGATTCAGAAAATCATTCAATCCATCATCGGTCCTTTTGATTTGTGATGCATTTTAGTACAAGCTCGCATAGGAGAAGCTTTCGAATGAGCTTGTACATTTGAAGCACTGCGCGTGCGCGTATTTTCCTGTAGGGGATATTTCCCATTAATGGGTTTCGTATGTCTGGCGGCAATGCTTTATCTCCCCAGAACAACAAATAACATCAACAAGACGAACAACATATCTTGATAAAAAAAAACATTACCCAGCCATCAGCAGCGCATTGACCCAGAAGATAGCCCGGAAACGCGCAGTGTGGCTATAATCACGAAGTGTTTTATTTTGCCACGTATACGCTTGTCACTTATTTCGTATGGACCTTCCATTTTTATTTTTTGGATTGTCACGTTTTCCCAAAAAAAAAACCCCCTCATACTCTCTTTCTGCGTTCCATAATTAATGGACCTTCTCTAAGCAGATAATATAGTTCAGTTCGCAATTTCACCACAAGCAACGCTGTCAAAAAAAAGTTAAACACATTTTTCTTTGATGTTTTCGACAGAGCTGAAGTTTTTCCAGGTAATGCTGTTCCACAAAGAAAATTAAACATTCAAAATGCACCACTTTCTTGAAGACAACGGAGTGCTATATTCTGAATAAAAACAAAGCTATATTCATTTGCGATTCATATTTAAGAGTTTCACTTCTGGCCAGTAGAACCTTCCAAATTGTTCCAAAAAGTCAAAATCAGTCACCTAAATTGATTGGCAACGGATGGAATCAACGTCGTCGCCATCTCGTCTTATCAGGTTTGAAGAAATCGCTGTCAGCCTTCCATGTTATCGTTCCTCTATTCATAACTGCAAAATTGACGCTCGGACACTTGTCGGAAGGTTATAGAATCACAATAAGCTTATTTGTGAATCACAGTAAGCATCATGGAATTTTGCGACATTGACGTGAAGGTAGATCGTACCGGAGAGGGTTGAATACAATTTGATAAGAGTCCGTTGATATGGTTCAAATATTTACCGCAGAGATCTACTGCTTGTTTATGACCAAGGTGAAGAAAGTTACACACGAACGAATAGATTAACTAGATCTACTACTATGATTTACTATTTTTCGTGATCCGTTTGTGTAGAAAGGCACCAGGTATTGATTTCGACATAAAGTATTCATAGGGGCCAATGTCGCAAACGTAAACAACGACTTCTTTCGCAAATTTCTCGAGAATGCTTACTTAATCATAGTGAATTACCACGATGATTTTACAGAAGAAGAGTTCCCCTTTACAATAGAAGTGGTAGGTTACTTGAGCAAGTTTGCAGTTTCATGAAATTTGCGGAAAAAGCCATTGTTTACGTTTGCGACATTGGCACTTATGAAAAATCCATGTCGATTTGCTTGAAATCTGTACTCTTCCTTATTTATTTAATTATCAATATTATGATAAATATGTATTTCAAACTAATTTTCAAAACTCAATAAGACTAACTAATAGTCAAAACTCAATATGAATTGCGTAGAGTCTGACATATTTAGGAGGGATCGATTCATGTTTTAATGTTTTCCTACTCGACAATGCAAGCAAATTTAATGAATTTGTGCCATATTAACAACCTGGGCCCTTCATTTAACACTTTCTGAATACCAACGAATGCTTCGGTTTGTTGACGTTTAAATCCGATGCCCCGTCGAGTTTATTTTCCTTGTAATTATCTGTCAGTTGCATTGAAGACCCAGCCAAGGTGTCTCTAATATCTCAGGTTGTCTCAATACTGTATATGAGAATTTTAGCCATGCTTAAACGCATACAAATACGATCCATATCAAGTAAAATACTGGTCTGGTATTCTGAAGCTAACCCCGTTATACCTATGCAACCGTGCCTGTGATGTCAAACTCGCAGTTCCATTTTAAACCAAACGAGTAAAGGAGATGATTAGTTTCACACTGCTTGGTCTGTGTTCTATGCCATGGGATATGAAGCGTGAGGCTGCAAGGTTTGTTTACCAATATTTCGGGGGGAAAGTTCACGTGCTAATGTATGTAAACAAAACGTTTAGCCTATACCGTTTACATTAATATATAACTCTTCACTCCTACACAGTTAATAAAATTTTGTAATTTTCAATTGATTTTCATGCACATAATTGGAGCATTCAAAAAGATTGAAAATTAAAGTCGAAACAAAAATTACACGAGGTAGAAAAATACATTAGACTTTATTATCACTCGAATTGAAAACACCTCGCATAATTTTCAACTCAAGTGAGTTAATCCATTATTGGTTTGAAATAAAATTCATTTCACAAATAAATAATTGCTCATAACCTGTATACTTTTAGTCGACATCAAATAAGGATACAAAATTCCATTTAGTAATTGAAATTTGTCTCGCAAACTTCATTTTTTCAGCGGTATTACCTCATTCTTGTTGATCTCTCTTTTCATTATCAAATCAGAATTTTAATTCTTGTGAAGACAGCAGCAGTTTCACAATAATATTAGATTTTTACTAAGGAGTGTATCGAATATAAGCTATCCACATACATTTGCGTTGTACGCATGTATTTGTGATGGTTTTTTATGCTCTGAACACTGCATGCTGTGCGTTTGACTGTCAGCTTTCTTTTGTTTACTTGTTTGTGCGGTTCAAATTCTGCGTTTTCAAAATGTCGCGTATTGAAAAGGAAGTGAAAATTAAGGTTCTGGACACATGGCTAAGTGAGAAGGGTATTACTATGCGAAAATTGGCGAAGCGGTTTGGAATTCATCATGCGAGTGTTAAAACCATCATTAATTTCTTTGGATGAGCTACCAGGAAAAGGCAGAAAACCCGGTTCTTCCAACCCGAAACTGGAGCAGAAAGTGGTATCTCTAATCATGAAGAACAAATCAATGTCAATACGTGATTTGGCCAAAAAAGCAGGAACGAGTGTCGGAATGATCCAGCGTATCAAGAGGCGAAACCACCTGAAGACCTACAAGAAGCAGAAAATCTCGAAACAAAGTGCAGAACAGAAGAAGCGAGCAGCAACAAGGGCCCGGAAATTGTATTCGCGTCTTTTGCAGCGTCCGGATGCATGCGTTTTGATGGACGATGAGACCTATGTAAAGGAGGACTCAAAAACCCTTCCAGGTCCACAATACTTTACTGCCGTCGTTGGGGAGGATGTGAGCGATGCGGACAGGTCGATTCAAGTGGAGAAATTCGGTCGAAAGGTACTGGTATGGCAAGCAATATGTTCCTGTGGTTTGAAGTCAACCATTTTTTACACTACCGGAACTATAAATGCGGAAATCTATCGATCTAAGTGTCTCCAGAAGAGATTGTTGCCTTTATATAAGAAGCATAGTACACCTCCACTGTTTTGGCCGGATTTAGCGTCGGCTCACTATGCCAAAACCACTCTCAATTGGCTTGCGGAAAAGGGTATAGATTTCGTTGAGAAAAATATCAATCCACCAAATTGCCCTCAGCTTCGACCCATCGAACGTTACTGGGCAATCGTGAAGAGGGTCTTCAAGAAGACTGGTAAGGCAGCTGGGAACATGCAGGAGTTCAAAAAAATTTGGGCTCAATCGTCCAAAAAATGCGATGCAACACTTGTCCGGAACTTGATGAAGAGCATTCGACCCAAAGTTCGAAAATTCGTGAAGGAATAACTTAAATTTCATCCGGTCTTCATTATGTTCAAGTTTAACCTCGTACAATAAAGGATCAATTTTTTGTATGAATAAAATATCGGTTTTCAACATAATTTGAAAGAAAGTTTGTGGATAGCTCATTTTCGATACACTCCTTATCACATTGATATATGAAGCGAATTTACTTTTTATTATAAGAACAATTATAATGTAGCATCTGCGCTGCAATATCTGCTTACTCTGTTTGGTGTTGTTGAACGAATGACAGCTAATAGAAAGATGCAACAAAAGAAGCGAGTGCCTTGATTTATCGGTTTTTGTGATCAAACATTTGGATTTACACGTTCATGTTAACTTCATTTATTATAAATTCAATATGCAGAGAGCTATAATTTATATTTTCATTACGACTGAAAGCTACTTTGCAGTGCATATTTCTGTGGTAAAACATGTGTTTTTAAATATTTTCGAATGCTCAGTTCACTTGCATGAATTTCAATTGAATTTTCATCCATTTTAAGAAAGTACATTGATGTATTTTTCAAACTGCTCCGGTTTACATCAAGTGTAACTTTCATATTGTTTTGCTGTGTAGGCAAAAGTGCAATTATGTGCGTAATACACTTCTGAGTATTCCTTACTCTTTCGCTCCACTGCTAAATCTTATTTGATACCCCGCTACTCCACCCGTCTTTCCAACCCAACTGAAGAAAATAGATCACCTCAAATATTAGAGTCACCACTCCCCACAACCACTCCTCCCATTTATCACCCTGGGGCGGTTATTATCAATATGAGGTCTATCAAAAAAACCACAATTTTTATTATTCCACCATTATATTAATTTAATTAAATATATTTTACTAAAATTTAAAAAAAACTCACACAATTACCCCCCCCCCCCGGGTATTATTTTTTAATAAGGAATTATTCACAAACCCCGTTATTTTTTCCAGGGGGGGGGGGGTCTACCATCCATATAAAATTCCAAAAATATATACATTATTCAGAAAAACTCACAAATTTGTTGCATTGAAATTACACTTAAGTGCTTTTATTATAAGTAGTTCGATTTTTCACTTAAAAATGGCCTACTTTTGCTGCCATACAAATTTGCATATCAACAGGTTGAAAAATTTGTTTTCCCTAACACGGACCTAGATGAAGGGTAGCAAATGTCTTCTTCCTCTTCTTCAAAATAACTGCATTATCGCTGGTGTTTGATTTTCCAATTTTGGCTCGTCCCCTCCCTATTATTGAATTTGCTTCGTTCTGCGTCTTCGTGACTCCCTTCTTTCTTGGCTATGCTATTAACGCTAGTACCTATATATCGCGCCATACGGACCAAATCGATTCAGTGTACGACAGCATCTCTAAGCTGCCGGTTGGTACGAGGCTTTGTCGGCCTTGCATAGTCCGCCCAGTTGTGGTATGGGAGACGGAGCAATGTCGAATTACTACTGCAATGATGGTAATTTCGGGCCACGACAAACCGCAAGGGTAGGACACGATGCTTCTGACAACAAGACATTCAGAGTCATCTCAAGTTTCTTGCCGTCGGAAACGACGAGTGTAAAAATTATTATCCGGAGTGAATATATCACTTTCTGGCATCCCAAGTAAACCGGAAAAAGGAATTAATTTCTAATCGTACACTTCGTGTCACGAGAAATTTACGAAGAAGAAGAAATGGGAGCATGACGCAGTACAGACTGCGCAAGAAACTTACGAAGGATAATAATGGCGCCAGTGCTGATGCTGGCTCGGGTATAAGTACATTACTATTAGTAATAAATTAAAAATAACAACACGCTGTTATTATTTAGACAGTTCGAAGAGTTGGATTTTAAGAGTTTTTCGATTATACAAACACATGTAAACTCACATACTGAAATTAAAACATTTCAATACTAACCAACCATATGTGTAAATTAAATGATACCATTATTACTATACACCTACGCGGTCTTACGTGAACCTCGCGGTTATATCTTTGATATAACCTACCTCTAATTTTTCTATTATACCTTTTATTCCTCCTTTTTTCTTTTTCCCCCTTTCCCATCTTTTCTCCCCCCCCTCCCCCTCTTTCTTTCCCCCCCCTCTTCCCCCCCCCCCCCTTTTTTTTTTTTTCTCTCTCCCCCCCCCCGGGGGGGGGGGGTTTTCCTCGGGATTTCCCCCATTTTTATTTTTTTTTTTAATAATTTTTTCCCCACCCATTAATTTAACCCCTTTCTTTTTATTTTCTTATTCCTAAAACTACTGGGCCCACCCTTCCCCGCCCCCCCCCGCTTTAACATTAAATGGGAAGATGGGCGGGAATTTGAAGCATGGTTTACATAACACTTTTATTTTAAATTCTAAATTGTCAAAAAGCTTAAAACAATAAAACTTTTGGCTTCTTTTAACTTTGACTTGAACATTTTTGAGAAAGAAAAAAAACACAAACACAGACAAAAAGAACTTAAAGTAAACATACAGGTTAAACAAAAACAATCTAAGGTTAATGTTAGTCAAAAACACATAAATGAGTTCCATGAACTCCAGGTCATGCAGAGCCAAAATATCTCGAATTGGCACATTGGGTTGTCTACCTCGAGCCCGAAGGGAATCATAAAGATCAGACCTGACTGCACGATGCTCAGCACATGACCAAATAATGTGATCTGCGTCCTAGTAGCCTTGTCCACACTCACAGAGATTGCTGTCACTCAGCCCAACACGGTATACATGAGCGTTCAAAGAATAATGATTGGACATGAGGCGAAACATCACACGAATGAAGTCTCGACCCACATCCATACCCCAAAACCAAGATTTCTTCGACACCTTTGGGATGATTGGATGTTGCCATCGCCCCAAATCTCCTTTACTCCATTTATACTGCCAGCTGACGAGTGACTGTTGACGAAAAATTGGAAAAAAATCATTGAAGGCGATTTGTCGATCATAAATATCGTCTTCCATAGCGCCCAACTTTGCAAGCGAGTCCGCTTTCTCATTGCCCAGAATTTAAAAATGAGATAGGGACCCATACAAAGGTGATGATAAAATAACGCGAAGATAAAGCACTAAGAAGCTCCTGTATTTTCATGAGAAAATACGAGGAGTGCTTTACCGGCCTCAAAGAGCGAATAGCCTTTATAGAACTGAGACTATCCCTGAAGATGAAGTACTGGTCCGGTGTTAGTGAGGCAACAATTTCTAGCGTAAAGTGTATTGTAGCTAATTCGGCGACATATACGGAACAAGGAGCTTGAAGTTTACGATTGGCGCTGTAAATTTAATTAAATATAGCAAAGCCTGCTGACTCCTCTATCAATGATCCGTCAGTGAAGAACAATTTAGTGGAATTAACTTGGCCAAACTTTGCAGAAAATATCACAGGAGCAATCATAGGACGATGATGCTCTGGAATTCCACGAAGCTCTTGCTTCATGGATAAATCAAAATGAACCAAACTGCCGAAGTCGGAGAAGCAAACACGATTGGGAATATTCGGCGAAGGGCTGACATCCTGTGTTATGTACAAATGGTACAAAGTCATGAAGAGAGTTTGAGGATTCAACTCAAGAAGCTTCTCAAAGTTTTCAATTACCTGGAGGTTCATAACTTCACACCTGGTGAGGAGCCGGAGAAACAATTCTGTAAACCGATCCGAGAGTGGCCAAACTCATCGTATGAGTCGAGTGCATACAACCTAACGCGATACGAAGACACCGATACTGAATACGTTCCAGTTTGATGATATGCGACCGAGCCGCCGACTGAAAACAAAAACTGCCGTATTCTAGAACTGACAAAATCGTTGTGCGGTACAACGTTAGAAGATCTTGCAGATCTGCTCCCCACCAGGTTCCGTTAATCGTGCAGAGAAAGTTGATCCTTTGCTGGCATTTTCGCTTCAGATACTCAACTCAATGTGGGATCTCCAGGTGCACTTTGAATCGAACCAGACCCCAAGATATTTAAATGACATTGAATGAGTTATCGGTTTACCCCAAATTTGAAGCTTCGGTTGTGCTGGGTTATGCTTCCTAGAAAAAACTACCAACTCAGTTTTCTCCGTAGAGAATTCGATGCCTAGCTCTAGAGCCCAAGTAGACAAATTGTCTAAGGTATCCTGTAAGGGTCCTTGCAGATCGACCCCATTGGGTCCAGTGACAGACACTACGCCGTCATCTGCAAGTTGTCTCAACGTACAGTTGTCACTTAGACAACCGTCAATGTCTTTGACATAAAAATTATACAAAAGGGGGCCCTCCCTGGGGGAGACCCATGTAGCTAAATCGAGAAGCTGTAGAGGTTCCATGAGAAAATTCATATGTTTCTCTGACAGCAAATTGTAGCACCCCCCCCCCCCCCCCCCCCCCCCTTTAAAATTATTCACCCCCCTCTTTCTCACCCCTTCTGATTGGTTTTTTCTTCCCTCTTCCCCCCTTTTTCCTTTCTTTCCTGGCGAAAAGCCACAAGGGTGGAGGTTTATCTGATCGCGAGACAGTCGTTCGTTCCCTTACCTCTGCGGAAACCATATTGAGTATCTGAAAGCAGGTTATTCGTCTCAACCCATTTGTCCAGGCGGGAAAGGATCATTTTCTCCAACAACTTTCGAATGCAAGATAACATCGCGATGGGTCGATAGGAGTTGTGGTCGGACGCGGGTTTACCAGGTTTTTGAATGGCAATAACTCTCACCCGTCTCCAATCATCCGGTACAATGTTGAGTTCCAGAAACTGATTAAACAAGTTCAACATGCGCCTCTTAGAGCCGTCTGGGAGATTCTTAAGCAAGTTGAACTTGATCCTATCAGCCCCTGGAACCGTATTGCCACATGAAAGGAGTGCGAGAGAGAGTTCTACCATTGAAAAGGGTTGGCTGATCTCATCTATCGATTTCGTGGTTTCACGAGGAATCATCCGTGCCGGCACAGAATCTGGACAAACTTTTCGCGCAAACTTGAGGATCCATTGGTCCGAGTACTCCTCGCTTCACGCTTCACGTTCACGAATCTTCGCCAGTATCCGCGTTTCTTGGCCTTGATTAGGCTCTTAAGATCGCGTTCGAGAGCCGTGTATACTTCGAAATGCTCAGGTGTTCCACGTCTACGGAAAACTTTGAACGCGTCGGACTTTTTACGGTAAACCTCGGTGCATTGCTGATCCCACCATGGAGAAGAAGGTTTCCTGCGAAATGGCGTTCCTGGAACTGGTCGAGTTTGAAGCACGCTGTCTAAGATCAGGTTGGAGAGGAAGCTATATTCCTCCAGCGGTGGAAGCTCTTCTACCGTCGTTACGGCTTCATCTACTGCTGTCCTGAACTTTGTCCAATCGATGTAACGGGTAGGATCATACGCGACGTTGATGGATTCCGACGGATTGAACCCGGTGGCAATCGAAATTTTTATGGGCAAATGATCACTACCGTGGAGATCTTGAATCTCATTCCATGTGCAATCCAACGATAATGAATTCAAACAAAGTGTGAGGTCTAATCTATTGCCAAGTGAGGATGTACCAGCCAAACGTGTTACTTCTCCATTGTTAAGAACTGTCATGTTGAAGTTGTCACAGAGGTCATATATCAAGGAAAACCGGTTGTCATCGTACAGTTCTCCCCAGCCTGTACCGTGAGAGTTAAAATTCAACCGCGGAGTAGGAAGAACCGAACAGATATCTGAAAGTTGTTTTTGGTTTATTGAGGCTCTAGGAGGAATATAAACGGAAGCAATGCAAAGGCTTTTATTTTTAATAACAGCCTGACATGCGACAACTTCAATACCAGGAATTGGAGAAAAATTCACTCTATAGAAGGAGTAGCACTTTTTGATCCCCAAAAGTACTCCTCCTCCCCGTGAATCCTCACGATCAAGACGAATTATATTGAAATCATAAAAAAAAGATCGATTTCGGAAGAGAGCCATGTTTCACAAAGAGCGAATGCATCACAACCGGTATTGTGAGCTAAAAACTTAAGAGATTCCAATTTAGGAATAAGACTTCGACAATTCCACTGCAGAACAGTGATCAAATCCCCGACCTCATTAGAAAAATTATCCATCGAAGGAAATGATTGCTTCAAGGAGGGGCCACTTAATTGTCAATTGATTAAAACATGTTTTCACTGTGGGAAGCATTGCCATAACAATGCTTTTAAGAGGGTCTGAAATTTCGAGGTACTTGAAGATACCTTCGACAATGTCATCAAATGAGAACAGCCCAGTTGAGGAAGGGACTTCTGTTCTTAAAATCGGGGCATCAGGGGTTTTGGATGTCCCCGGAAGAGATGGAAAGTCCTGGGTGTAGTTAGTACTACTAAACCCAGGTGGAATTTGATTTTCCTTTTTTCCACCTTTCCTTGAAATGGGCAAGCTGATTTTGGGCTCCGGTTCAGCAACTTTCCGTGGGTGGACGCGTCTTCGCTTTCGTGAAGCACCTTCCGGAAAGCTGAATGATGTTCCCTCTTCAGCCAAATCAAAGTCAGACTCGTCATCTGACAGATGAGAAAAGGGATTTGTATTGGAATTGGGTGACGGGGAGGCTTTTTTCACCATTTCCGCGAAAGATTGCCTCGAACGCTGTTTTAGCAAGCGTTCCAATTTTTCCCCGCGTTGCTTGTACGCCGGGCACGACGAGAGAGCATGAGGAGGAGTTCAATTACAGAAAGCGCATTTTGGTGTGCTATCAGCGCAGGTGCCAGGCTCGTGTTTCTTCCCGCAATTGGAGCAGCGTGCCTTATTGCCGCAATGGGAGGTCGTATGTCCCATCTGCTGGCATTTTTGGCAGATCATGACCCGAGGTACAAACAACGGCACAGGTATTCGAAGTTTTCCCAACTCGACGTATTGAGGGAGGGCTGAGCCAGAGAAGGTCACACGAAACGAGTCTGAGTGGGTAAATTTCTTTTTACCCTCACTGATCGACACTGTGCCTAGTTTTTGCACGTCGGTTATCTTGACTGAAGGAAGCAGAGGGTTCTTAAAGCGACCAACCGCCTGCTTCTTCGGGATCTCGGGGGTCAAACTCGCTTCGGTGTCCACACCTTGTATCTCAATACCTCGAGCTGAGATGAACACTAAATATTCCAGTGTAAAGAACTGAGAGACAGCAATCTCGTTAGCCTGTTTCAGGTTGGACACAATGACCCGGAGTTTATTGAGTCTTATCTTAATAATTTCAGTCACGGCCCAGAAACGCTTCGTCAGATCGTTAGTAATTTGATAAACATTTTCACAGAGGTTTCGTTTTGAAAATAGACAACCCATGAACCAGCTGAATCATCTGGGTAGGCTCGTGATCGGGCGACGTTTTGAGACACCTAATTATTTGGCGGCATGGATGAATCATCTTCCGACAAATCATCCATGTCGCACCCGTGGGAGCTTATGACGCTCAACCACTGAGGCAATTACAAAAACAAACTATACAATACAATTCAATACAATAAAGGTTAAGCTTCACACAAGCGACAACACAAAATGAAAAACAATCTATTCAGGGGAGAAAAAGAAAAACAAAACACCTATGTTATATGTATTGTTGAGCTGCTACCCAAACTGATATCAAATAAGTAACAAGTTTTGTTATATTAGATATCATTTTGAACTCACCTGTTATCGCATAACAGATTTAGTTATCAACATTGCCAAATTTGTTTATCATCTGTTATCAAGTTTAAAAGACGATTTTTGACGAACGTTACTGAATACTACCAACTTGCCGACGAATGCTGAATGTTACCACCATATCATAAATATGATATTGAGCTTTTTATCAGATTCACTACTTCAGTTATTAGTGTATGAATTTGATATCATGTTGATAACATAACTTGATACTATCTCAAGAAATTTGTTCACATCACAAAATTAATAATAACAAAACGAGTTAATGTTGTGTTATCCAACGAATATTAATTTGTTATCGTTTTTGTTATTTTGGCTGTTTATTCAGCCATCCTGGCTGAATAACATATTTAGTGATCGAACAGTGATAATCAGATATTAGAACTTGTTATCACTTTGGTATAAAGCTTTGCGCGGGATACTGCTGCTGCTGCTGCTGCTGCTGCAGTCGGGTGACAACCTTGTGATGATGATGATGATGATGATGATGATGATGATGATGATGATGATGATGATGATGATGATGATGATGATGATGATGATGATGATGATCGATGATGATGATGATGATATGATATCTTTCTTGCTTTCGGTGTCGATGAGGGGTCGTTGGATGGTTGGATATATACTTTCTATTTAAAACCTCTTTAATAAAATATTATAAAAATATATAATAATAATATGGTTGTGGCAAATAGGGGCAAAATTATTCGTCGATATTTTATATATGACGTGTTAAATTCAGAATTTTTATCTGTGAATCTCCTGTGAGTAGGAGATATTTGAATACATTTGTCTTCAAAATTCCATTGAAATTCTCAATCATAAGATTTTAACATTTTCGACATGTAGGACCACCCTAATGTAACTAAGTGAGCCACTCTAATGAAATATCACGAATCAAATGTAGACAATGACCAAAGATGATAAAAGAGGTGTTGAAATACTATTGTTCTCAGTATACCGTTCAAATTCTGATATATTTGGATTTTTTTTTAAATTTTCGACAAATAGTACCCCCAAATGGAAAATAAGTGAGCCACCCTTGTAAAATATCACATATCAAATGCAGACAATGGCTAACGAATATATTAATAAGAGATATTTCAACACTGCTATCTTCAATATTCTATTAAGATTGAATTTTTTTTGATAGTTTTATTTTTTATTTTTTATCAAAAAGGTCCTCTCTAATGGATAGTAGGCGAACCACCACTCCATGAAATATCATATATAATATGCTAGCAGTTGCAACGATGATATAGGATATGTTTCGATAGTATTTCCATGAATATCTCAGAAATTGAATTCAAGTCCTTCATTTTACATTCAATACACTCCACCAACTCAAAAATTGTCTGAGTCCGGGTCGATTTTTTTCTGAATTTTTTTTTTTTGAAATAAAAAGACATTGATGCATCCGTTGCGTCAGCAGCAGAGCTGATCAGTAATATCAGTTAAGCTTTTTTCCCTCTCTACCTCATCCCAAACATTGTAATTTCATTTTGTATTTTATGTTTGGCATTAGATTTGTGTATTGTGTTTGTGTGTGATTCAAATCTGCCTTGGTGAGGGGCCCCTCACTAGCAAGGTAAATCGTGCATGCTGAAGATTTTTCTTCAATATGGACGCTTTGTCAGGAGATTAAATTGGCTCTTAATTATGGGAACGCACAAACAAGAATTCGACCGTGCAACTATGCAACTGACTATAGACTGTTTCAGAAATGTTAAGCACACTTTCAAAATATTAAAAATGTGGTATTTTTTTAAGATTTCAATCATTGTATTTGGCAAATTATATCACCACTGGTGTTTTCCATTACATTTTATTCTTCTTTACTCAAAATCTTTAATTATAACCGAGACATCTCACTTTTCCTCGAACATGACCCATAAGCTTCTGCAGTTGCACTTCCCACCATTTTCACCACTTTCGTCCAATTCTTTTTAAATTTTTCGAAATCATCCGCTGGCTTTACGAATTTTCGTAGCTTTGCTTTGGTCGAGGCCCAAAAAGTCTCGATTGGACGTGCCTCCGGACAATTTGTATCTTTCGGTACGAAACAGACATTTTGGATTTTTTCATACCATCACCCAATGTCAATACAAATCCCTTTGCTTCTCTGTCAGATAACGAGTCTGACTCTGACTTGGCTGAAGCGGGAACATCCGGAAGGTGCTTCACGGAAGCGAATATGCATCCGCCCACGGAAAGTAGCTGAACAGAAGCACCAAATCAGCTCACCCAATTCAAGTGGAATTTTCGAAATCTTATTCCTAAATCGGAATCTTTCAAATTTCAAGCTCACGATACAGGTTGTGATGCATTCGCTCGTTGGGAAACATGTCTCTCTTCTGAAATGGATTTTCCGGTTCATGATTTCAATATTATCCGTCTTGATCGTGAGAATTCGCTTGGAGGAGGAGTAGGTTTGGGGATCTAAAAGTGCTACTTTTTCTATGGAGTGAATTTTTTTTCAAATTCCGGGTATTGAAGCTGTCGCGTGTCAGGCTGTTATTAAAAATAAAAGCCTTTGCATTGCTTCTGTGTATATTTCTCCTAGCTCCTTCTTTCTCCACGGTTGATCAAGGCAGATTTTAATTCTCATGGTACAGAGGCTGGGGAGAATTGTACGAAGACAACCGTTCTTCTTTGATGTATGACCTCTGTGACAACTTTAATATGACAGTTCTCAACAATGGAGAAGTTACACGTTACACGACTGGTCCATCCTCAGTTGGTAGTAAATTTCACCTCATGCTTGATTGAAATCATTATTGTTGGATTTCACAGAGAATGTGATTCAGGATCCAAACGGTAATGATCACATGGCCATATAAATTCCGGTTCCCACCTGGTTCAATTCGTCGGCATTTATCAACGTTGCGTAAGATCTAAATATCGATTGGGCATAATTCAGGACAGCAGAAGATGAAACCGTTACGGCGGTAGAAGGGCTTCCACTACTAGAGGAATATAACTTCCTTCCCAACCTAATCTTGGGTGACACGCTTCAAGCTTAAACTCGACAAGTTCCAGGAACGTTGTTTCGCAGGAAACCTCCTTCTTCATGGTGAGATCAGCAATGCACCGAGGTTTATCGTAAAAAATCCGACGCGTCTAAAATTTTCTGTAGCCGTGGAGCACCTGAGCACGACTTTCGAACGCGAACTTAAGAGCCTCATCAAGGCCAAGAAACGCCGTTACTGGCGACAATTCGTGGACGGGTTATCGCGTGAAACGTCGATGAACACTCTTTGGAACACGGCACGAAGGTTGCGTAACCGAGCTACCAACAACGAGAGCGAGGAGATAACTAATAAATTTATATGAATTGTAGCTACCTTGATAACATTTATATGGGTAAATCATGTTGACAAAGGAAAGAGTTTCATTTCTACCCAATATGACACAGGAACTTATCGGAATAAATCTGTGACTATTCCACTAATCTCAATAAACATTCTGATATTTTGTCCCAGATCTAAACTGTAACCCCCTCAAACTACGGCCCTGAGTAGTAGTTTCTTAAGATTAGCAAAAGTTAACAAACGTGAGTATTATTTACTACTAGTTACGTTGCGGTTTATCCTGGCAGGATAGTTAAAACAAGTTACGGTTGTAAAATGTAACTGACCGAACTAAACGAAAAACGACCACTAGAATGTTTACCCATAACGACAGTTCCGGTTCATCTTCACAACCAAGACACTTCAGTGCGATATTTCGCTGACCATCGAGATAATTCAGTGAGTCACACGTGTTCGTTGTGAACATCGAGACACTATTTCTGAGAAAATATTTCCTTCTCCTCCAGACAACACGATCCTCTTGAGACGAACAAACCGTCGCGTGGGTACTAATCATCGTTAAATGGTTTTTGTTGTTTGGTAGTAGCACCTTAGTATTTATCGATATTATGTCTTCACTATCGGGAAGATATCGTTTCTGACATCGTTACTCATTTGCTCGTGTAACCGCGTAAGTGTTTGTATTTTCGCAAAACAAATCGTTGGTACTTGACGTCTTCTCAGTAACCATTCATAACTGACGTGGTGTAATTTTGACCACGTTAGGATAGCTATTGTAACTAGATAACAATAATCACGAAATTGTAAACCAAATTCCGCTCCCTTTCAACAATAACGTCGGTGATCCGGTCGCTTTGAACAAAATATTATATTGAAAAATATAGATCAATTTAAAACTTGATCAAATATGCATCCTAACGAGCTAAAAGCGCTAACATTTCTTTATGGCTAAACTGTTTTTGTCCAAAATGACTTTATCCGTTTAATTTTTGGGAAGTTGAAGATAACTCCTTCGAACTGAAGAGCCCAGCTGGAAAAGAAAAAAATCTTCTTCCTGACTGTTAGCTGCGGAATTGCGGAAGCCATTGTTTGCACAAAGCAGATTCGCCAATTAACAATGTTGACACTGAAGTAACCTTGAACTTTCCAATCCAACAACACTTTTTTATATTGATATCATTTCCAACTGACACGTGTTTGTTAACGACAGCTGTGAGCCGGCATGCTGCGATGGAGAGGACACTCAATGGATTTTCTTCGATGCACTCATAAAATCCAGTGTGAGCGACCCCGTCAAAATCGAGTGACTAAACTGGCGTACACGTACTAATCATGGTGGGAAAATTATCAATTGCAGTTGAGATATAGTGCGCATAATGTGCGGTGTGGAATTTTCAGCTCAGCGTTTATTTAATGCTGACGATATATGAGAGCGCCTGTTTACTACGGATACTCGCGTGACTATGATGAAAGTTGATACAGGGAGTAGGATTTGTTAAAATGAGTCGATTACTGATTGAACGGAATGTGCTACGGAGGGCATTTAATGCATGTTTTGCAATACAAGAACATGGGATTGGATAGAGAGCAATCTTGAGATGAGAACTAAGATGCATCAGATTAATATCTGGGCGGAACAATATTTTCCGTAGCTTTTATTGTTGATTCTGCTAGAGTCGATCATATTCCGTCGTACTGGCTAATAAAATATTTCGTATGCTGGATCAATTTGCCGTGATATTGCAAAGAGAAAATTTAAGTAGATAGTCGATCAATGTAGCTACGTGTTTATAATAGTACTGCGCTAGTATGTCCTTATGGTACTAATGTCTCCTGTGTGTAGAGGTATTAGGGACATATTGGGCACCTTAAGAGGATGCCAATTGCCGGCGTCGGTGGTGTAATGGTAAGCGTGACTGCTACTTGGCACCCCAGTGGGTCTGGGTTCAATCCCAGTCGACGTCGGTGGTTTTTCTGAGGCGAAAAAATCTGGTCACGTCTTCCTTCGGAAGGAAAGTAAAGCCGTTGGTCCCGGTTCATATTAGGTAGAGTTCAGGTGGCGGAGTCATCTTCCTGGCGGCGGTGACTGTCACCATGTGAGGAAATAGGCCGACGGTAAAATGGTTCTCTGGACGGACGAATTCAATACCTGAGAGCACATAATTGTGAGATGAAAATATACTCGTTGCAGTCCAAAACCGAACAAGAGCACTCACCCCAATCGAGGCCGCTTGTATTCTATTGTTCCGCATCTGGTGCGTTGTATAGCACATACAGCTCACTAGCCACACTATGCGACTCTATAGAATTAGAGCAGGATCGATTGGCTCGAGTAGTCCGGTTTTGAACTGCAACGAGTATATTCGAAAATTACACAAAGTCTCCATTTTCTTTCACTACACAATTTTCAACGAACATGTACTCATTAAGCATCTTGAAACCATATCGATAATCAAAATTGAAGCTTAGGATTGTCTAATAATTCATTCTACGGACTGATTACATGGAATTTCTAATATTTATGTAATTTCCCCTTTTTATAACTATCATAAACAGGTCGTTAAAGACTATTGATGGCAATATTTTAATCACATCGATGAACAATACGTTCAGAATTGACAAATAGTTCATTTTATAAACTGAATGTATGACATATCGAATATTCCTGGATGTTCCTGGAATTTTTTATAAAAATATGTATCCAGTACCATTTTGGCCACATTTGAGTTCGTAATTCTGGTGAAGTGTAAGAAGGGTTCAGTCTCACCATCGGTGGATTAATTCGGGTTTTTTTCTTCAAGTCGAACTCTTTTTTTATTATTATTCCATAAGTGAAACTTGGAAATAATATGGAAAATAAGATATCAGAAGAGACTACAATGTGTTTACTTAAATTTGAACCAAATATATGAGAGAAATTCAAAAAATTATGAGGTGGGGACTTTATTTTTCCTAACAGTGTAATAAAAATCGTTCGAACGAATTTTCCTCACTGCATCTGTCTCTCAATCTTCTTCGTCCAGTTTTGGACAAAAACAAAGTTCACCGGTCAGTTCAGTTTCCAGAAGACGATTATTTAATCGGCAAACGAACTATTAGGGCATAGGGCGACTCAAAACATGATTGCGAGCTTTACAAACCTCAGGTATAAAACCTAAAACAGTGATCAGTTGTTTTGGTTCAAAATAATTAAACACACCTTTTGTTTGCCCAGCAGGGACACTATTAAACTCAATCGCATTTGTATCCTGCGATCTCGGTTTCAATTTCATCAACACAACACACTTCCGCTGATTTGCCCAACCTAAATCGTCCATTTCAATAATGCACATCACCCGTCATATACAATTACACGAAAGATCGAGTATCGTGATAGTAAATTCGATAGGCCTTGTCATGATAACAAAACAAAGTACCACTCAACTCGTGTCAACCACTAAACGTCGTCGTCGCCGTCGTCGTCATCGTTGAAGGAGAGTGAGAGTTGGGGAACGGATTGATTATGGAACTCGTGAGTTGCGTGCGCACTATTGGATCTCGCAACAGGCACGCGCTATCCCCATTCGACGTCGTCGTTATCGGCCATGTGTTGAAGAGTTGAGTGTCCCAGCTGATCCGGAGGCGTCGGCGGTGACCGTGAGAGAAAATTCTGCACGCGAAAGAATTAATTAATATTTGCCACCGGTCGACGGTGGCCCTTTAGTCAACTGTCAACGCGCATCGTGGGAGGATCTCCCGATTTCTAAATAGGACCTCGCTCTTGTATAGATTGTTCAGGTTGAAAGTGAAACTCGCTACGAACGCTAGACAAAGGCGGTATATAGATTTTCCGATAGAAAAGTGAACTTGATACACAGCCTTTTGGGAATTTTGGTTTCGCGAGTTGAGAGCGCTAAATTTGTGATCCCATCAAAATTGATGATTCTTGCTGCTTTTGCTTGAGTGGAAATTTCTGCGACCATTAGCTAGTGCCTTCAGTACGGCAGAGGGGATTATTGTTTTTTTTTTCATGTGAAGTGGCAGATTTATGCCCGGCGGTGATAGAAACTGCAGGTGTTGAATTGGCGGTTCACTGACGTTATCGTTCGGAGGGTGGTTTCTGTGCTTTTCGGACTGACAGCAGAGCAAAATGTCGTAAGTTTTTTAAAAGTATATTTCATTAAGTAGTTGTATTTTATGGATGAGTCAAAGTTAGCAGAAATAAAAGTATCTATCTAGAACATAATGGGCCTTAGATTACTACCGATTCTCTATGAACACGTTTTTTTGCGTAGAATTGTGCAGGTTGAAACATGCACCAAACTGTCTGAGACAACTGATGATGGGCTCTTATAAATAATTCTCAATTCTACGCTTCGGTGTTTTTGAGTAACAGATTATTCAAATGATATAGCTTTTTGTTCAAGTGAAAAGTTCTTGTTAGTTAAATAAATTAGAAAAAAAATGTTAATGATTTCAATTGTATCGGTGTTATCGGTTAGGTGTCTGGTCTTAAAAAGAAACTGTCAGTTTAACGAAATGTGTCAAAATCGGATGCATTTTGCGTCGTGATTTTACTGAACCGAAAATAAGGCGTGGAAAGACTACTTGCTTAACCTTGTGAAGACACGTGGTGCGTCAGGAATACAACATTTTTTGCCAAAATTCATTTTTATTCATCAATATAATCTCCTTTTCATTCCAACGTTGCTCTAGCTTTTCGATGCCACCGGTGTAGAACAATTTATCGAGACCTTCAAAATATGCTTCAGTTTCCGCAAACACTTCCTCATCTGATCCAAATCTCTGTCCACGGAGCATCTTTTTGAGTTCTGCGAAGAGCCAGTAGTCGCTGGGTGCGGTGGCAATTCAAAACCCAATTCGACAATTTTTGCGGCTGTTTTTAATGACTTGTGACACGGGGATTGCCTTGGTGAAAGAGCACCCTTTTCTCCTTCAAATGAGGCCTTTTCTGGGCGATTTCGGCCTTCAAACGATCCAACAAACCGATAAAATAGTCGCTATCGATTATTTTTCCATGTTCCAAGTAGTCAATGAATAAAATTCCATGCGCATCCCAAAATACAAAAGCCATTACCTTCCCAGCCGATGTTTGAGTCTTTGGGCGCTTTGGACGGCTTTCTCCGTCTGCACGCCACTCATCAGACAGCCGATTTGATTCCGAAGTGAAGTGGTGAATCCATGTTCCATCCATTGTGATGTATCGACCCAAAAACTCCTTCTTATTTCGCGTGAACATCTCCAAACAGCTCTTTGAATCATCGACTCGTTGTTGTTTTTGCTCTAGTGTGAGCAAACGCGGCACCCATTTGGAAAACAGCTTTTTCATACCCAAATGTGACATGATGCTGTAAACACTGCCTTTTGATACCTTCAGAGTGTCAGTTATCTCTTGCGATTGCCCATGATAATTTTCAGGGTTTTTTCATTATTTTCTGGAATAACTGCCTCATTTGGCCGACCGTTCAGCATCATCGGTGTCTGTACGACCACGTTTGAAATTGGCAAACCATCGTTTGATGGTCGTTTTTGATGGGGCTGAGTCCGGATAACATTTTTCAAGCCAAGCTTGGGCTTTAACGGTGTTTTTTCCCATCATAAAGCAATGATATATCAACACACGAAATTGCTTTGAATCCATCGTTTTTGAGAATCACAAAAGTAGCGTAACTTAAACCACTGTAACTCGATAAATAATAAACCAAACGTCATAAAATTTTGACAGTAATCTTTTGAAGGTTGGTACTTTCGTAAAATCATATGGATATTTCAGTTGTGGCGCCATCTGGTAGTTAGGCCTGGGACTTTTTGAGCGATGTGTTAAATTTCTACGTAAGGCAAAGTAAATCTTTTAAGTTTTCATTACGTTAGACACCTTTTTCAAGATAATGGTTCATAAATTCTTCTTATGTGCAATTTGTTACAAAAAAAAAGCCGTACCGTGATATTATCTAATTCCAATGAGTACCGTAAGACGGTGCAATATTGATGACAATTTTCAATATTGTCGTGACCTTCTCGAGGTTTCCAGATTCGATCATTCGTCTCAACATTATACACTCGCGCCAGCGTGCTCTAGCAAATCCGTCAAATAACAGAATCGATGTACACCTACTCTGAGAAAAATTCTATCGTTATACCGACAATTAAATCATGGTCAAGATGACTATTGCATATAATGGTTACAATAACCATGAAAATGGACGAATTTACCACGTTCATGGCATTCTTGACCATGATCATGGTAACAAGGACTATTCCGACATTATGGTAAATGTTGAATCAACAATTTTTAATGGCCGTTTTGACCATGATCATAGTCGGTTCAAAATCACTATACTGCAATAGTCATCCTAACCGCCAATAATGATAAATTGACGATCAAATTTATCTCTTCTTTGCGAATAACCCTCTTACGAGTTACTACCACGTTCATGATGAATCACTCAAAAAAAAAAACAAATATAATTTTAATTTGTTCTTGAACATTCAAACACTATAATTGTTATTTTTATTTTCAATATTACCATTAAACAATTACATCTATCACAAATGTTTGTTGATAATTCCGTGTACCGTGAAGTACCGGAGATCGAAGTAAGCTTTGGGCCAGAGCGGACGTATTGAATTATCAGTGTCAGATTTTTCCTTCCATCCGGTCCATCCTTTCCAGAATCCGGTGGCGAACCGGTTTGTTCATGTTTCCGACCGACATATGTGCCGCTAAAAAGTGACCATATAGTGTCCGGTTGTGAAACGTAATGACGGCTGCCCTGAAAACGTTAATATTTATTCAGGCGGTTGTATTGAACAGTGCATGTGAGCGCGCGTTTGTAGTAGTATGTGTTTTTGTGTTTGGATAATGGGCAAAAAAAGAAGAGTCTGGAAAAGTCGGAAGCCAAGAAAGAATCAAAAGGACGGAAAATAGTGGCCTAACAAGGCGGCGTTGGCGACTTGCCCGTACCATCAATATCAAAGGAATGAAATCGTTTGAATTTTAGGTTACCGAATAGAATTCCGCTAAGTACCCATTATATATTTCAAAATCGTCCTTGTTCCGTGTATGTCGCTGAATTAGCTGCTATACACTTTACGCCAGAAATTGCTGCCTCACTAACACTGGATCAGTTTTCATTTTAACGGACAGTCTGAGTTCTATAGAGGCTATTGGCTCCTGGAGGCCGGCAAAGCATTCCTCGAATTTTCTCATGAAAATACAGGAGCTTCTAAATGCTTTATCTTCGCGTTATTTTATCATCACCTTTGTATGGGTCTCATTGTTCAATTCTGGGCAATGAGAGAACGGATTCGCTTTCAAAGGTGGGCGCTATGGAAGGCGATATCTATGATCGAAAAATCGCCTTCAATGATTTTTTCCTATTTTTCGTCAACAGTCACTCGTCAGATGACAGTATAAATGGAGTAAAGGAGATTTGGGGCGATGGCAACATTCAATCATCCCAAATGTGTTGAAGAAATCTTGATTTAGGGAGATGGATGTGGGTCGAGACTTCATTCGTGTAATGTCTCGCCTCATGTCCAATCATTATTCTTTGAACGCTCATTTATACCGAGTTGGGCTGAGCAACAGCCATCTATGTGAATGTAGACAAGGTTACCAGGACGCAGATCACGCAATAAGTATCGTTAGATTTTGAACGAAACCAATTTCGGCCACCCTTCAAACATTTAAGCGATCTAGATTACATATTGCTACGATGTCCAACGTCACCATTTCGAACACCCAAAAGTTGAAAAGGTGGCAAAAAATGCTATTTTTGCAATCATATCTTGAGAAAACTGCATGATACGTTAAACACAATTTTGCCCATGTTGATCCACAAAGCATGTTATAAAATAATCGAAGCCATACAAGTGTATGCGAGCGACGAGTTGCACCCAAATTGGTAAAAAAACATATTTATGACAACACACTGCACCACCTAACGCACGCATTGAATTTTTCATAACAAATTTATGTGTTGCATTTTTGCCCACAGCCAATGTTGCATTTTGTCTCCAAGTAACGATTTATAGCGAAAAATGAAACAAAATCATGCGAAATCGCTATACAATCTTGCTATTTTATTTGGGGTGTATAAGCTCATTGGGCTTCCCCTCGTTTTTTGTTTTTAATTCATCTCTAACTTTTACAATTTAACTCTATTTCTTCTGTTGATCGTTTATATTCGGTAACTTGTTTTTGTCTTCCTTAATTGATAAGTTCCATGTTTTTGCAAGTCTACCTTATTGTTACACCTAATCTTTTCTGCTATTTTTATTGGATGGTCATTGGGTCTTCTCTGAACGTGTCCCCAGTAACCTATTCTCTTTACTCGGTTTGGTGGATTTTCAGAGGTATGGCTAAAATTGGAACCTAAAAACCAAAAATTTCAAAATTTGCATCAGTCTAATGCTAACGTTTGTTCACTTTTCCTCCTAAAAGTATCAGCAGTGGAATCTATTTTTACCAACAACCCCGCACTGCCATATGATGCATGATGGTTCTACAGTATTGCGTGTATGTGTTATTTATAGGTCCTGAGCAGACTGATTGGCGTCGTCCATACTGCGTGTTGGGGTATCATCCGATCTTAGGTACTAATCGTTTGCAACCGCTCCGATTCTAATCGTTGACTGCCGTTTTTATTGGCTCAGTATTTCAACTTTGCTACTGATATCATCTGCTTGAGGCTCGTCCGATAAATCCGAATCCCGTAGATTGTTGCTATAAATTTATACGGGAAATTCTAAAAACGTCAAAAGTTGAGAAAACAATGCACGTTACGTCAAATCGATTTGTTGGTATCAGAACACTTAATGTCTTTCTCAAGTGTATCAACATGACGATGTACACAAGGGCGGCTCACTGTTTGTATGGAAATACGTAAATTTAACCACATCAAACGATAACAGTTCTTTTTAGGATCCCAAACAAATGTGTATAGTTTGGGGGCGCAGTTCATTGTTTATTGTAATGAGATGTTTCAATCGACAGAAAAATGGTAACTGTAACTTTTTCTAATGCAAATTTCTAAAGTGCCTTGGTTTTATTTTAGATCCAAAAATCGATTCCAAAACATTATTTTAGCATTATCCACCGAAAGCACAAAATGATCATTGATTGGGGGAAGAGTTTTCCATTTCTAAGAAATTCTGATCGTCGAGCGGTTAAGACGAGAATATCTCACGCTGCTCTTCAAATGCGTAGAAGTCAAAAAATGTCCATCCGGTGATTTAGAGGGCATGAAAATAAGCGTCCTTGCGGGCATGTGTTGCTTTTCATGTTGTAACATTCACAACCGAATGTCGGACAGCAATGGAAAATTTTGGTTTTTACTTTTTCATTGACCGACCGCATCGGTCAATGCTTTTCCGATAGGCTACGAAAGATTTGAACTCCACTTAGCAATGAAGTGCGCACTACCCAATTTCGATGCACTTGAATGAGTTTTCATTAAACTGTTGTGTTTCCACACCCCATAAACACACAAGCTTGTTACTAACATTTTCGACACCATTCCGAATAAACTTATCACGACGTGTGAAATAGACTTAGAGATTTGCATAACGCCAATGCCGAAGTCGACGATCGTGTAAATTTACGTGTGTTGTAACAAAATTCTCAAAAAAAATAACACTCGCCATTCCAACAATTGATCGAAGTCAGCTCATTGACTTAGAGCTTAGTGCCGAGCATTTCCACGCCTTTTTCCCGACAACAGCTCGGTTACTAATAGACTCCCTTTATTAGTTAACAGTGTATTTGGGTGGGTTGCTTCTGGATTCGCTTCCCGTATTCGACCAGAGCACGAGCCAGAGGCCACCGAAGAAGTACAATCTGCAGTTGTTTCAATGATATCTCTACAACAGAGCATTGAACGGTTTTGGAAAATCGAAGGTTTGTTAACGAACGATATCTACTCTGTTGAAGAAAGGTTCTGTGAGACGCTTTTCCAGTCTACCACCACTCATAACGACGAAAGACCCGTAAGAACAACTTCACTCTTAAGGTGCCGCCACACGGCGCTTGAAATCTTTGCTATAGTTTACTGTGATATAGCCGTTACAGATATCTATTTCATAGCTCTATGAGATTCGAAAAGTGGTTTTGCAAAAATATGAGCTATGAAGTAACAGAAGCTATGTAGTAGAATTCTTTGCCGCAGCGCTATCACTTATCTTCTTCGATGTACACACGATTGATTTTCTTTGTGGTCGCATATATTCAGTTGCAAGCCTTTAAAAAATAATTTTGGGATGTAATCATGGGCACATTCGGCAGCTATGGACAAAGAATGAAACATTGCTGTAGCTACTGCGTACATCATATTGAGAAGGCGGATAAAACAAAAAACTCGCAAAGTCTGGACAAAATCGTGGATTGCTCGAGGAATTTAAGCTAATCTGCTGAAAGAGCTGGGTTATGAAGATCCGGATCACTAGTTCAGTGAAATTCTTCAGAGAAGCTCAGAGGAGTCCTTCAGAGAAGTTAATGGAAGTTCCTTAGAGAAATTCGGGGAGGTTCATTAGAGAAGTTCAGGGAAGTACTTCAGAGAAATATAGGGAAGTTCTTCAGAGAAGTCCGGAGAATTTCTTCAGGGGAGTTCAGATAATTCTTCAGAGAAGTTTGGGAAATTTCTTCAGAGACTTTCAGGGAAGTTCTTCAGAGAACTTCAGATAATTTTTCAGAGATGTTCAGGGAAATTCTTCAGAGAATTTTAGGAAAATAATTTCAGGGAAGTTCTTTAGAGGAATTTCAGGGAGGTTTTTCAGAGAAACTACAGTTCTTCAGAGGAAATTCAGGGAAGTTCTTCACAGAAATTCAGGGAAGTTCTATATAGAAGTTCAGGGAAGTTCTTCAGAGGAACTTCAGGGAAATTCTTCAATGAAAATCTAGGTAGTTCTTTATAGAAGTTCAGGGAAGTTTTTCAGAGAACTTCGAGGATGTTTTTCAGAGAACTTCGGGGAAGTTCTTCAGAAAAATTCGGTGAAGTTCTGCAGAGAACTTTGGGGAAGTTCTTCAGAGAACTTCAGGTAAGTTCTTCAGAGAACATCAGATAATTCTTCAGAGAAGTTCGGGAAAATTATTCTGGGAATTTCAGGAAAGTCATCTCAGGGAAGTTCTTGAGAGAAATTTCAGGGAAGTTCTTCACAGAAATTCAGGGAAGTTCTTCACAGAACTTCGGGAAAGTTCTTCAGATAACGTCAGGAAAGTTCTCCAAAGATCTTCGGGGATTTTCTTCAGAGAACTTCTTGGAAATTCTTCAGAGAAGTTCAGGGAAGTTCTTCTGAGAAGGTCAGGGAAGTTCTTCTAAGAAGTTCAGGGAAATCAGTTTAATGCATTGCTTTGAGGTTTCAAATTATTCGTACCGGTGCTTAGAGCAGCAAAAATTAACAGAAATTGAAATAGCAGCTTTATTTAAATTACGTATATTTATTCACGAGAGGATTGGCTATCAATTTCACGTGATTTTGAAGAAAAATGGCAGTTTTCCAATTGTGTAGGAACGTTAGACGGAAAACACGTTAGTATAAATGCCCCTGCAAAGAGCGTCAGGGATTATTTCAATTATTAAAAGCAGTTCAGCATCATTCAAATGGGTATGGTAGATGCTGAATACAATATTACGTATGTCAACATTGGAGAAAAAGGAAGGATTAGTGATGGAGGGGTTTTTGCCGATTGCTGTTGAGGAATCTGATGCAGGATCTTTAGCTCCTGAGATGCTTGTCTCGGCTCCGATGGTGGGCAAGTTGTATGGCTCATCTGACGCGAGAACAATCAGCTGCTCTTGAGACATTCTGAAAATTTTATTTAATTTTTCTTCACAGGACTGCTCAAATTTGTTATTCAAATTACTTAAAGCCATCGAATATTTGTTATACAAGGCAGTCTTCAGTCCACAACGTCTCCAGCAACGAGTTGCCTATTGTGGCCCGATTTTTTTTTATTTTTTAACTACCGTGGGTTCAGACACGATTTCGACGCAGTTGGAGAGAAGCGCCATCTCATCATATGATTTTTTACGCTTCAAATTGCGCACTGCTGGCTTTGGTTTCGATGCACTCGGATTTTCAAGTTTCAAAAAGTGGTGATTGTACGATGGAGTCAGGGATCAAAATCAAAGGTTGGACTTCGGAACTGGTAGAATCTTAATCTGCCTCTCAACGTTATCGTATTGAAAATACTTAGTACTTAGCTAGGCTTCAATATCCCCTGGTCTAGATTTTTTTAGCATGAGGAACTGCAAAGCAGACTAATACACTCACTTTGAAGTATACACTTCCACAGGTGATCGGTATTAGTTGGGTCACACAACACCGGATGTTGCTCCCACAGCACATTCAAGTAGAATTGCTTTTCCTGGTCCATTTTTGCTTTAAAAATACCGCGAAAACACAAACTAGCAAAAATTCAAACGGACTGTCAACAAACTCCGACCAACGAACTATGAACTATTCCGTCCGGATGGAATAGTTCATAGCCTACTACTATAACATAGAAACTATCGCTAGAGTATACACACGACAACGGACACGCTCATGCTTCGCTTCCGTACTTTTCTAGTAGCGCTCGTACGGGACATAGCAAAGATGTACAGGTAAGTTATAGTTCATCCAGAAGCACCAACGGGCTAGCACCATCTTCCTTGCTCGCAACCCGTGCACTGAAGCAATTAACCATAGACGATGACTCATTTTACCTCCTTGGACAACCAGCTCTTCAAAAGTGTTCCTATGTCGACAACTTTATCGGTGGAGCTCATTGGATTGAGGATGCTATTTGTTTGACGACCGAATTATCCGCGCTACTTGAAGAAGGAGGATTTCAGTTGCGAAAATGGGCATCGAAACGACGATCAAGTTGGGACTCAAGCATCTCAACAATTCGGTGCTAATGAAACCGTAAAAACATTGGGAATCAGTTGGAAGCCACAGTTGGAAGCACACATTCGTGGCCAATAGGGTAGCTCAAATTCAACATGTCATTTAGAGCTGCCAGTGGCGCCACGTTCCAGGAAGTGACATCCCACTGGATTTAGTGTTTCGAGGATCGACAGTCAGAGGACTCTTGATGTCTGACTGTTGGATCAACATGCCTCACTGGTTAGTATTTTCACAAAGAGAATGGCCCTTAATAACTCTACCAGGTGTTCCTGAGCAGGAATTAGAAATTCGACATGTCATAGCAACAGTGTACACACAAAATACCATCAATCCGTTGTTTCTTCGTTACAAATCATGCACCCGTATTCTATACGTCGTCGGCTATTGCTTACGCTACATCCCTATCAGCAGAACGAAGACCAGCTCATCAGTGCCACTCAAAGTTACATCCAACATGTTTCTTACTGTCGTATAGCTACGAATCGCAAAAACAAGCCTCACTTATTTAGCACAAGAGGTTCAGCGACGAAATACAGGAATTGAAAAAAGGAAAATCAGTTTAAAAAAAAGTCAACCATGCGTCGGAGGTCGGAGGTAGGGAAAACCTCTCTGAAAACAAAATTGTTCCAAACACAAGTTTCACTAGAACAAAATATCTATCAACAAAATATCTATCAAATCGAATTATCTTTAAAATCTCAGTTAGTAGCAAAATGAGTAAAAACAACCATGCTACCAAGTACATTTATGGCATTAAGCTCCAACCGGTACTATCCTTAGACTGAATTCTGATCAAGAATGCCCGACTGCTTTGATGTAAATATCGAACTCCATTTGCCGCAAACAATTTGGCAGACAATCAGACAGGGACGCTATTAAAAGTTACACCTAAAAGAATCTGTCAACCACGTGTCACGAATATCGAAACAGGTCATTTTTTCTCTTCGAATGTACACCATGATTAAAATCCATGGAATCATGCGACACAAATGGAAACGCCAGCGTTACGATGCGCCAGGCACTATCAAAGGCAACATAAGTCATAGAAGCGAGAATGTTGTTCTAGTGACGTGATAAATGCTCACGAGTTGTTCTTGATATCATGATTCTACTCACGAAACTGAGAACAAACATTAATGTAATGTAAATGTTAGTTTGCTTTTATTAATCCAAATATCATGTTACAACATGCACGCAAATTTTGAAAAGGGTTGGTGCAGGAAGTGGAGTGCTTCCTTGAAGAAAAAATGTCCCAAACTGCCGAAAAGGCAATTTCACCTTTACCCCAAACCAACCCGGTAACAACTTGATAGTCAATGTACCCCGATAATCTTGCACCCAAAAAAAAAATTCACATAATCAGTGGAAAATATCCACTGAAAATTCACTTAACTTTCATGTGATTCAGGAAGGGGAAAATGCTTTGCAAAATCAAGTGAATCTTATGTGTCCAGTGAAAAGTAAATGATTAGTCAAGCAGAATTTCTTTTTCTATGTGATATTCATGTAAAAGTCACTTATTTTAGTATTGGGAAATATCTACATGTGTTTCCAGTAGTAACTGAGTGAAATATTTTTTCAGTATGGCTCACTGGTTCTGTCAAATCGAATGAATCCTAGAACAAATTATCAATTGAACGTATTTACATCGACTGTTATTTTCAAACCTGAGGAGCTAATATTCGAACTTGATGAATATACGGTTGACGATATGTTTTAATTTTTCCTAAATGTTAAATGGTGGATGTTGCGACAACCATTGGGTCGGCTGTGAAGGGGCGACTGGGCATTCCCTCGATCATATCACTTCAGAACAAAGAGTCAACTGTGATGACTGGATAAAACGAAATGGTTGCGAGCTGCAGTGTCATTTCCATGCTCAATACTATTTGGTCTAAATTAGGAGAATTTGTGAATTATTAAGGTAAATTACCGTTTAAATTAACCCAAGGGGTATAACCTATTAGGTCCTCATTGAACTATGAACCGACATTTTTTTTATTCCCCCCCACTTTCTCCCCACCCCCAATATGTGGTTTTTTTTTTTTTTTTTTTTTCCCATTTAATTCCCCCCCCAATTCCCTTTTTTCACCTGCCGTTGTCCCAATTCCCCCCCCCCCCCCCCCCGTATGATGATTTATTTTCCTCCCTTGAAATCCAATTAATTTAAAGGAACCCCCCCATTTTTAATTTGTTCTTTCACTGTTTTAACATCCACACATAAGGAAGCGAAAACAAGTATTCCATTAGCATTAGCATTAGCATTGACGTTTGCACACCTCGTGGATGGAGCTACGATGAGGAATAATTCGTTGGAGACATTGCATGTCACCATGAAACGTATCCAGTTACTGATACGTTTCTTCTCGCAATAATCTCCACGAAGACACTCCTCGATCGCTCACCTGGCCACGTCCATGCAACCGTTGGAGATAGGGAGGATTTGATATCCACCTTAAGAAGACACGGGGAACCCACGTAGCCTTCAGTAGATATCAAAGGAAAATGGAAATGAATAGTCGGAGAGAATAGTTAAACAGAATGCCCTGTTTGGTGTACAGAACAAAAATTTATTTAAAATGGTCGTTGGGAGCATCTAGTCTAAGAAGGTTAAGTGATGCTCCATTTCTCTTCAAACACTTGAGCATTCACTATAGCCCTTGCCCCATATGGCTTATGGTTATAGCGCCATTACTCGCTCTCTGAAAAAGAGAAGAATGTCTAAGAATATAAGTACGGTGGTGTAAGATAACTTGTCAGAGGATCTGCGCTCCTAATTGCATCACTACACAAAAATATAAGGTAGTGGAGAAGTTGACCATTTGCCATTTCGAGCCGAATGTACATCGCATGAGAAAACAGAGAAAGAGATAGATTTAGGGTAACGGTAAAAGTCCTAGTTGAAAAACTTTATTATTGAATATATTTGTTAATAGTTGAGTACTATCGAAGGTAAATTAGCATTGATTCTATAACGTAGAGACTGCACAGAAGGAATAATACTTAAAAATATATCAATCTGCAAAAAAATTCTCCGGAATAATTTACTTCACGAAAAACACGGAATCTTTATCGAATGAAGAATAAAAACACCAACACAAACATTTAAAGCACACGCAAAGACTTATATTAAGAAGAAGAAGAAGTCTATATTGATTCAGTGAAGCGTAGAAAGTGCTGACAACTAGTACAACAAAATAAACAAGCACTATTGAATGTGCATGTTTTTGTAGGGCCAACGCCCAGCTGATAACATTATAATTGTAAAGGATAGCTGAAGTTTGAAAGAAGGCCAAATCTCTGTAAAAAGTAATATATTTAAGACGGCAATTCTAACTCAGAGAACCAGAAAACGTTTTTTGATAATTGTTTTTGGGGTAGAGAACTAGAGAATAAAACGCATTAAATGCAAAAGCACGCTTGACACACATGCAAACTTCAGCTCCGTCTTAATCGAGTGGAGTTACAATTGAAATTATTGACTTTATAATAACAAATTCAATCTGATTTTTTTACGGTGTAATCGCATCTAGTTTGTGACAGTACGATTGAAAAATGATGCATCATCTATGAACTTGAGCATGCGCTTAGATGACCGCACATTTCGTAGTTGACCTTGGTTGGCTGGAGCCAAAAACCCTGCGTACATATCCAAACGAATAGGGCCTATTGTTAGCAAACCACGCTACATATATATGTTTCGAAGGTTCTTTAGTTTACTTGGCCAAGAACGGCCTCACGGTTCACGGGGAAGTCGGATTTTCTTTGATACTAGAATACAAGAATACACATCTGCATCTTTACGATTGGGCCATTCACAAAATGTGAACCTGACCTCTAGTGAAGAATGAATTGTACGCAAAATAAATAATAAATAAATAAATAATAAATTATCCATATTTAGTGGAGATCTATAGCTTATTTGTTTCGGTATTAAGATTTAGTCCACAAACATACACGCACAAGTACATATATTCATGGTTTGCAAATAACTTTATGTGCGATTAAAGGAAATTCCCCATTGCACAACATTTGCTACGGGAGCTAAAACTATCAAAAAAGAGAAAAAGTACTTAGCTGGATTCCATTCAGTCCCGTATCCGATCCAAAAAGCCCGACCAGGCCACCAGCAACGAGCAATACACATCGCCACCAGCTGAATACTGCACGGGTAATATTTACTCCCCACACTTCCTCCATAATTGATAGTTGAACAAAATCACAGCACATTTTAACGCACGAGTTCACCATTAATTAAATCCATCTAATTAATTTTAACATGCTAGATAAAACCGTAAAAATGACAGCGAGAAAAAAAACCACACGTCCAGTCAGAGCCAGTGCCTACTCTTTCTCCTAAGGAAACGAAAACAAATATTCCAAAGCTAAAAAAACGGTAGTTTCGAAAATGGATGACCCTTTTGTTTGTGCACGGTAGAGACATCTACAATTTGTAGATGGGTACGTGAAACTAAGCTCATCTGTCAAGATGCTCGGGGGTTGCCCCAAACTGCCGATTGATATGACCTGGGAGATAAAATTCACACCGTAAGCAAACATTTAACAATCGGTCTGGTTCCATCTACCGCATAGTATTGCCGGGAGTCTTGTAGATAGCGGGGCTTCCATCGTAACTGCGGCTGGAAGGCAAGGTCTTCAGATGTCTTTAGAACGGACCACTGGATACGTGAATATGGCGAGACCGTTTTCAAAACAAAAGAATTTACAGCTCCAAATTTGGTCAGTTTCAGTCCATTGTAGCAGGAACACAATCCCACATATGGGGTCATGATATCACAAGTTCATGACTTTATTTTGTAATAGCTGGAGCGCGCTTAAGATAATTCATGAATTCGGGATCGTTTTCAAGAAAATGTGCATAACAGGATCACTACCTAACTGGGAACTAAATCATGAAATCAAATGAATTTGTTCACGTATTCGAGAACGGATTTCTTTTCGTGTAATCCGTGCTGGAGCATGCCGCCATTAGAGGACATTTTTTCATTTCCCAATTGCCTGTAGAGGTGCACGTGAAAAGAACATCATCATGCAACATGACATAATCAAGAAATTCCAAACCACTTTTAGGCCGAAAATCACAACAGATACGAATTGAAATTGGACAATCGAGTTATAAACATCGATTATGATCATCACCTTATTTTTCGAAGGGTAAAGAGAAACAGCTGTTTCCTCAGATAAATAACAATGAAAAGAGACCGCTTATCCTGCCGATTACGAGCTCACGCCCTCGCAGATGGCCAATCTGTTTTACAGCGTCAGTTTTTCGCACTATCTGGAATGTTCCTCTGTCATATTTGACGTAAGATAATAGCCATAAAAACATCAAAATGAAAGCGAGGGTTCTTCCTACTTGAGTTGTTTTGGACCTGATAAGCTGAAATTGTAAAGTTAAAGGCGTGTGAAAATACTAAACGTAAATATTATCTAGCAGTCATTGTACTTTCGAAGATAACATCATTGGCGCAATAATTGTAATTCAAAACAAACAAATATACTGCAGTTCTAAGGACCTGAAGGGAGGCCACGGAAAGAAGCTTACCTTATTTAGTCTAATCTAGTCAGACCCTTGCACGTTATTTCTTTCTGTCGGCTCGTCGGAACTGTTCTGCGACATTCATGCCCAGCACAACATATTCTACGGATGGTTGCGGTACAGACAAAGGTTCTCGTAGTAACTGATGATGGTAAATGGACAACAATCGCAATTTGAAACAATCACACAAATTGTGTCGACGAATTGGTTTGCTGCTAAATCCATCTGTTCTATTTAGGGTATTTCAAATATCCATTATGAACAATAATGCTTATTTAAACCCCCACATATTACACGACCTCCAAAAATTATATTGGTTGCTCGTCGTTGCCATTTAAGTTAACAGAACTATTCGTGTAAACTGGCAGGGACACCCTTCCCGTCTTGGCATCATATGCGCTTCAGTTATATCTCGACTCTCGGTAGTCATCAACGTGTGAAAGTTTTTTTTAACTACACAGAAAAAAATATTGAATTTTAAAAGGTGCGTCAAACTTTCCTTCGTTTGATTCCAAGCCAAAGCAAGCGCAAACAACGAAATTGTTTGCAATCTTTCATACGCCATACAGCAATGTTTGTAATGATCCATACAACATACCTACACAGCTCAAAAAAGTAGTGTGAATTTCTGTTCAATATCATGCACATAAATGGAGCGTCACAAAACATAAGAATTTACGTAATACATCGTGTAATGTTCTGGGACATTCCATACATTGCCGATAATATTGTACGCAAAAGCTCATCTTTGATAGAACTATTTCATGCAAGTGGCTCCTTCGTGTGGAATGAAATACAAATTTACATGCTCTGATATTTACAACACAATGAATATTCAGATTTTTTTTCTGTGTAATTACAATGATATCTGGCTTAAATTTATATGGAATATATCTTTAATTTCTGTCAAATCTAACAATCCCGTTATTTGCATTAGATAACGCAGAAAATTAAAGGTTTTTTTTATCTGTGTACCTCAGGCAATCAAACATTATTATTAGCTTGTAACTTGTTCGCGTGTAATTAAAAATAGATGAAATTTTGGCTAGCTGAGAGTGAAATGTTTCCGTAGACTAAATTTCACTACAATCTGTCAAGTGGTTATCGAGATGGCATCGTAACAAGTGCAGATCCGTCAAAAAAATACACGCAAAAAAAAAGTTGCGGTCGAAATTACTATATTGAGGGTTAAGTTGAACACAATGCACCCACAATTTTCAGCTGAATATAAAACGATACTAAAACAACCTACCGACACGAATGCACTCATGTGTAAAGTGTCGTAAATAAAAAAATAAATAAAAAAAACTAAAACAACCATATAAACAGTCATTTCTACCATGTCGCAATATCTTTGCTTTGAAGTATTTCTACCATGTTTGTGGTAATAACAACCGCATATACGATAAGAAATTATACTATGATGGCAGTTAAATTTACCACAATTCAAATGCCATGGTTTTTTTTCAAAGTTCATTTAACCATAAACATAGTAGAATTGGAATTGAATAATTAAAACAATTCAATGACAGTAGTGCACATAGTAAAAGTTACCGCAAATGAACTATTTTGTGTGTACATCGAGATAGTTAATTTAACTATAAATTATAGTCAGTTCTACCTTCTGATTTTGGATTGGCATATGGTAAAATTTGCAATTATGTGGTTTATTTGACTGCAAATTCTGTTTGCATTTCGTCATAGCAAATTTAAACACAGTTTTATTGTGATATTTACCAGATGATTTTTTTCGGAAAACATCTGAGATCCCATAATTCGACGGTGTCTCGGGCGGTGAAGTCATTCAATGAGATCCAGACGACTCAGCGGCGGTCAGGCAGCGGCAGAAAACCGAAGACAGCTGATCCGGTGAAGGCAAGGAATGTGTTGTATCTCACAGTTGTCAATTTAGGTCAGATATCGCTGGATGAGGTCTGTTGTATGGAAGAATACAAACAATGTTGTATGCTGTATGAAAGATTGCAAACAATTACGTTGTTTATGCCGGCTTTGACTTGCAATTAAACGAGAAGAAATTTTACACGTCTGTTAAAATTCATTATTTTTTTCTGTGCTGTTCAAGCACACGTTACCCAAAATCTGCACCAGGAAGCTGTACTGAGAGTGTCTGGCGACACCGAGTTGCGTCGGGATGGACGACGAGACTTGCATCAAGACGGACACAGAGCCATCAATTGGCCAACCATTCCTAAGGACGTAAGGAAAAAGAGGGTGAAAAAATGCTCCAAAAAGAATGGAAAAATTCTCCAATCCAAGAATGGCAGGCCGTCTGTGGGTTTGGAGAGATGAGTCAGCTATACATTAGGACGGGTACCATGAATGTATTTACCAAGATAAGCGCCTTCAGAAGCGTATGCTGGCCTTCCTATGGTCTCACGGAAGAGACACGCTATTTTGGCCGGATTTGGCACCTAGCAGCTAAGTGCGGCCGTTGTTAGACTCGTACAGAAAAATGTTGTTTTTGAACCAAAAGACTTGAACCCACCATACTCACCGGAACTTTGTTCGATTAGGAAGTTTTGGACCATCATGAAGGCCAAACTTCGTAAAACTAAAGTATTCGAGAACGAGCTGGCTTAAAAAAAAACAGTGGGTAAAAGTATCAAAAAAAGTCGGCACCACTATTGCCCAGTACCTTATGAGTGGTGTCATGGGCAAAGTACGGGCATTCGGTCTTGGAAAGGAGCTCCAATAAACCAATGAAGTAGAAACCTAACTATAATGTTTGCACGCTAAGAAAAAAGTACCCAAAATTAAGTTTTTTTCACCCATCGCACATGTTTTGTGCATTAAGTTAAAATTAGGTATTAGCTGAAAACTCAATTTTAGGTTTTAACATTTCAAATACGAATGGGTAAAATATACCTAATATTGGGTAAAGCCATTCAAATTAACAATGGGTAAAATTTACCTAATTTTAGGTAATAGCTTTTGAAATAGCAATGGGTAAAATTTACCTAATTTTGGATATAATATTTTAAATACAAATGGGTAAAATTTACCAAATGAATTGTTGAGTTTCAGACTCATTCTGTATAGTAAAATTCACTTCGAGAGTAAGAATATCAGGTTTAAAACTACAGTCTTTATTAAAATCAAAACCTATATCACGGGATTTGTTGTTTTTGGTTCGAGTCAACCTGTAAAACAGATTTTACAAACATCGAATGTTCTAAGTTTGGCTCACATTTAATATAGAAAGTTCAAATCAATGGAAAATATGGTTAAAGTTCAATTAATTATAAGAAAAAAAAAGTGTTCAGTTAATTATCTTCATCGTATTCACGATACAACGCACATACCGCTCCCACGGTTACTGTGCGGGAGGTTTTTTGTGTGCCCCACACTAAGATTGAAACAAGCTCATGAAATTTTCGCAACAGAACGGGTACTTTAAATCCGACTACCGAAAACGACATCATAAAGACATCGATGGCATGCGCCGCAGAAGGACCCACTGCCAACACGTGTCCGGGCAACACCAGATAATAGCTCCCAGCTTCCATAGCGTTCGCAGCGCATACAATATGCGGCGGATCACTGGCATAGGTGCTTAGGTGTTCGGCCACGAGCTCGTATTCGGATTTATCTATGGCCGGCTGTAAAAAAAATGTGCTGTAGAATATAATGAACCTATTTTGAAATAACATACCTTCACCCAGCGAATAAGAGGGGCTGCAATCAACTCGGCTAATGTACTTTCAGAGTATTGGCGCTTCACCCCGCGATTGGTCAACTTTTTAATTATTCTCAGTGCTCCCTTAACGCTTCCTGTAAAGAGATATTTTTTTATTATAAACTTTTCTCCTCAGATCCGTAACCCTTTTTTAATATTTCTTTTTGAAAGACAATGCCTAATAATGTTAGCGTTTAAACCTTTTTGCCTATTCGTTTTGAAATAAATTTTCTCATCATTTTGTTTGAAAACTGGAAATAAGGCGTTTTTCACATCCATCTGACGAGAATACATTATTAAAGCTATTGATTATATCATAATTTGTATTTAATAATTCGTACCACGCACAAGTTCTCCATTTTTATGGAACGTGGGATATTTTTCGATAAACTTTCAAAAGGTTCAATTCAAGGTTCCAATTTCCATTTTTTTTTACTCGATCGGATTCGTTTTTTTTAATATCAAACATTTCAAATGCTGAGTTTCAAAAAGTGATATATGAAGAATATGTATCGCTTGATTGATACTGCAATTTCGCTCAACAATGCAAGCGTATTTTCACGATTTTTGCGAGATTATTGTGGCGATTGTCATGGCGATAATTACGAAAATCGCGCAAATTATACGATTTGACGTCGTAAATATGTGAGTTAGAGCAATTCATTAGGCAATGTTGCAAGATCAAACAAGCGACAAGTGTTCTTTATACACATTTTTGAAATTCAGCTTCTGAAGAGTACTATCATTAAATCTTTTTGAGTCAAAAATGATAATTGCAACCTTGACTCTATCTGCTTTGATGATTTTTTATAGCTTTCCATTCATTTAAAAATATACTCATTTTGTGAGTATTTATTTCCATTTTCCTTCGACAAAACAGATAGAGACTTTTAAATTTTTTTGGCGAGGTTTTGCATAAACCATGATATGTTAGATAATAATAATGATTACTATCTTCTACTGTAATCCAACTGCAACTGTCCATAAGAATTCCGACGTTCAGCAGCTTGCTAATGCATCTTTCGGAATTATACTCAGGATGGATTTGTGCGAACATTTGTTTAATCTAAAAAATAAATATCATAGAATAAGTATTGTAATAGACCAGTCTTGCAATAATTCATACACACCATTAATCCGTCATATGACAATAGGTGTGGGAACGTTGTGAAAATTGGCGCATAGTCGTTATGAATGATTTGTTGTTGAGTCCACTTCAGTAAATCCACGCAGCTCATCATACCTTCCGATATACGTTGGCAATTCAATGTTGTAGGTGATAGCGTTGCTACAGATGCTGCAAGCTCCTGGATTCCAGCCGGCAACTTCGAAACTTTTACTGATTTTCGTTGGAACAATCGATCTTCTGGGGGAACATCTTTTCGCATGTTCCCAACTCTGGTCTCTATGAGGCCCGTGTGGCTGCCCTTGCTTCGTCCTCCACACCTCCAAAAGAAATATGACTAGAAACACAAAACAGATGATTCATCGTTTCCTCGAGATGCAACAACTTATTTACCTCCGGGGGTGCTTCAGGACCAAGTTTTGTTTGCTCCAGCTGTGGGAATGCTGTAATTATAGCAATCGCCAATTCGTGTTTCTCCTTCCATGATGGATACCTGTAGAAAATCGAGAGAGAACACAAGTTAAAAGCAAATTATAAATCCGACTATTTTGATAAGACGCTTGCTTAAGGCTCAAATGACGGTTTTGCAAAAAAAAAATCAAAAGAATTTTTTTTCGTGGCATTTTTTATTGCAAAATTCTATTTTTTGTGATTTTACACAAAGTGAGTAACGCGAGCATTTTGCAATAAAACAATCATGCGATAAAATATCTGGTTTTGAAATTTTTGAATAATCCTCAAACAAAATAAGCCTTAAAGCTTGTCCACAATAAATACGTTTGCGTTCAGTTGACGTAAATTTGGCGTAAAACCTATGTCAACTATATAATAAACTGTCAAATTAATGCAAACGCATCCGCAACGAATCAATTGTGGGCCAGCCATTAAGCCATTTACCTTTTTTCAATCAGAATTCGATGTTCGAAGAAGTAGTCCACCAAAACTCGATTCATTTGGCGTAGACCACTTGGATGAGGAACAAGGTTACGGTTTAGATATTTTGTCATCACTTTTTCAAATTTTGACTCCCGCTCGAGAATTTTCCGAACGGATTGAGGCTGAAAAATAAAATAAAATCCGCCACACAAATAAAGCTTCAGTAATATTTTGTTGGAGAGACAAGCTAGTCTCAATATCACTTCAAGTTTTCTAATGCACACATCTTTGGAACCGTTGCAATATCTATTGTGAAAATTCTACTACCAGTTTGCTGTATGTTGAAAAGTAGGTTCATCAGTGACTTGGAAACAATTTTCAAGATATGTGCACTAGAAAACTCTAAGTGATGGGGAATATCAGCTATCATGACGGCCATACTTGGTGTATTCAACGAATCATCTTAATAGCAAATTATAAGACCCAACATAAAGACATATAGGGGAATGTGCTCTAATGTAGGTCTATGGATCTAGGATTCGGCCTATGCTTAAAACTCGAGCTAAACATGTTTTCACCTTTTTTATCCTTAAAATCATAAATATACAGTAATATTGCTTCGTTGACATATCCATATGGGAAACATTTAAGGACAGGCAAATTTTATCGATAGGCCGAATTCTAGATCCATAGACCGACATTAGAGCACTTTCCCCTATGTACCTAGTTCAATGAATTTTTACATTTACCTGTTCTGGTTGGTTAGATGCATTCAAATCATTCTCATTTCGTTCGAGCTGTGCCATGACATGAAGAATAATCTTCCTAGGACCTTTCTCAATTATTCCCATTTCAGTCAGGTCATCTTCGTTCAAAAAAGGTAGCGATTCATCCGAAATGAGGTTAGCTGAAAGGAATATAAAGAAAACATTATTATGATTAACTCGCAATTATTAAATTGCTGATTTTCTACAACACTGGACTAATCACTGGATGTTTTAAATATGGTTTGCACACAACATGCGGTAACTTTTATGTTATGCAACGAATGATTTCTGCCAAATAGATGTTCTTGGAAGAACTTCTATCAAGTTCTCTGAACATTCTCTCTGAAGAACTTCCCTCAAGTTCTCTGAAAGCTTCTCTCACGTTGTCTGAAGAACTTCCCTTAAACTATCAGAAGAACTTCCCTCAAACTATCTGAAGAACTTTCCTCAAACTATCTGAAGAACTTTCCTCAACCTATCTGAAGAACTTCCCTTAAGTTCTCTGAAGATTCTCTCTGAAGAACTTGCCTTATGTTCTATGAAGAACTTTTCACAAGTTCTCTGAAGAACTTCCCTCAAGTTCTCTGATGTACTTAGCTTCCCTCAAGTTTCCCGAAGAACTTCCCCGATGCTCTCTGCAGACATTTCCCGAAAGTCTTCGGAGAACTTCCCTGAAGTTCTCTGAAGACATTCCCAGGAAGTCTTTGGAGAATTTCCCTCGAAATTTCTCTCTAAAGAACTTGCCTCATATTCTCTGAAGAATTTCCGTCAAGTTCTCTGAAGAGCTTCCCTCAAACTATCTGAATTTTCCTTAAGTTCTCTGAAGATTCTCTCTGAAAAACTAGCCTCATGTTCTCTGAAGAACTTCTCTCAACTTCTCTGAAGTACTTACCGTAGGTTCTCTGAAGAACTTTTCCCAAGTTTTCTGAAGAACTTCTCTCAAGTTCTCTGAAGTACTTAGCTTCCCTCAAGTTTCCTGAAGAACTTTCATGAAGTTCTCTGAAGACATTCCCAGGAAGTCTTTGGAGAATTTCCCTCGAAGATTCTCTCTAAAGAACTTGCTTCATGATCTCTGAAGAACTTCTCTCAACTTCTCTGAAGTACTTACCGTTAGTTCTCTGAAGAACTTTTCACAAGTTCTCTGAAGAACTCCTCTCAAGTTTTTTGAAAAACTTCATTGAAATTCTCTGAAGAACTTCCTTGAAAGTCTCCGAAGAACTTAGCTGTAGTTCTCTGTAGAAATTCCTCGAAAGTCTTTAAAGAACATTTCTCAAGTTCTCTCAATAACTTTCCTCAAGTTCCCTGAAGAACTTTCTCTGAAGTTTTTGAAGAACTTCTTTGAATTGTCGGCAGTACGACATCTGTCCCCATCACAGTCCGCATCGAGCTCTCATGCCGTGCGGTTCTATTTTCTTTTGCTGAAGTATTTTGCTACCTAAAGCTATAACAAAATCAAACAGCACTTTTCAGTGCTTAACATTACCTGCACATTTTTTTATTTTTTACCCTTGTTCCTTTTCGATCCTTGTCTGGACCCTACGCGAGGTAATCCGACTTGGATATCGATTTGGAAAATTCCTCTTTGACCCTTCGGATTCTTGTAGAATCTGCTTGGAAGTTGATTAGGAGAAAACGTATAAATTCTAATCATTTTGGAGAAAATGGCGCCTAAACGCAAAAGAAAGGGACAATCTCTGGATTCCCCTTCTAACAATATTGATTTGAGCAATCAATTCGATATTCTTACCGATGATGAGAATGATCCATCAGTCAGGCAAAAATCTTCGAAGCATTCCCGAATTAATACAGGGAAAGAAAAGGTTCCACCTATTGTGGTAACAACATCTGATTTTCATGGGCTCCGTAAGGAACTCGCGAATTTCATTAAAGATTCTAAATTTTCTTTTCAAATTGGTCTATTAGCTGCCTATTTACCATTCCAATGCGTAGGTCAGCAAAAAAATCTTCTTAAGGGTGACCTACAGAAGCTTACCCGTAATAGGTCAAAATTCTTCATTATTGGTGATTTTAATGCAAAACACCGATCGTGGAATAATGCTCAAAGTAATTCCAATGGTAATATACTATTTGATAATTGTTCTGCGGGTTATTACACTATCCAATACCCAAACAGCCCAACTTGCTTTTCTTCTGCCAGAAATCCCTCAACTATTGATTTGGTCTAAACTGATTCATGTCAACTTTGTAGCCAATTCTAGGTTTTTTTTTTCATTAGGGTGAATCTACAACTGAGAGATTCTCTCCGGGCTCGCTCTCATTCATTCATAAACCAATCACCTTTACGTTTTTCATTCTACTATTTGTAGAGTATGCTAGCCAGCACTGTTGTGTTTCGATCTGTACTAAAGAATCCCTCGAAAGTTTTATAATGGCGCTGTAATGGCGCCCTAATGAAAAGAAACCCTAGAATTGGTTACCCATGCTGACTTCGGTTCGGATCACCTTCCAGTAACTTTTGAAATATCTCAAGAAATAATTCCTAATCCCAACAGTTCTACTTTCAATTATCATAGAGCTGATTGGAACCAATATCAAACATTCATGGAATATAACTCCTAATATTCCTTTGGAAACTAAAAATGATATCGATAATGCTCTTGAATCTCTGACTACTTCCATAGTTGAAGCACGAGCTGTCTCAGTTCCAAAATGCGAGGTAAAGTTCAATACAATTGTAATAGACGACGATCTTCAGCTTTTGATCCGTCTGAAAAATATCCGTAGAAAACAATATCAAAGAACACGCGATCCCGCCATGAAAGTTATCTGGCGAGATTTGCAAAAACAAATTAAAAAACGCTTCTCTGCCCTGAGGAACAAACAATTTGAAAATAATGTGTCAAAATTAGAGCCGAGTTCCAAACCTTTTTGGAAACTCTCCAAAATTTTGAAGAAACCTCAAAAGCCTATTCCAGCGCTCAAAGAAGGTGATAAAATATTTCTAACAAATGTGGAAAAAGCTCAAAAACTTGCTGAGCAGTTTGAGAGTTCCCATAATTTCAGTTTGGGTCTTACTAGTCCTATTGAGAATCAGGTTTCTCTTGATTATCTGAATATTTCCTCATGGGAAAATATTTTTGATGAATCCTGGGGTACTGATGTGGATGAAGTAAAAACTGTAACTTAAAAGTTAAAAAATATGAAGGCTCCAGGTGATGATGGAATTTTCTATATAGTCAGTGAGTACCTTGTCTTTCATGGTAAAATTATTTAATAAATGTTTTTATTTGGCATACTTTCCTGAGAAATGGAAAAATGCCAAAGTTGTTCCAATTTTGAAGCCCGAGAAAGATCCAGCTGAAGCTTCTAGCTACAGACCAATAAGTTTACTTCCTTCAATCAGTAAACTTTTTGAAAAGCTAATTTTGAATAGAATGATGCTTCACATCAATACAAACTCAATTTTTGCAGATGAGCAATTTGGATTTCGCCATGGCCATTCAACTACTCATCAACTTTTGAGAGTTACTAATTTAATTCGTTCAAACAAATCTGAAGGCTGCTCAACTGGAGTTGCTCTTCTAGACATAGAAAAAGCATTCGACAGTGTTTGGCATGAAGGTTTGATTGCTAAATTGAAAAACCTTAATTTTCCGCTCTATATTATAAAATTAATTCTAAATTATTTAACTGACAGAACTCTACAGGTAAATTATCAGAATTCAAAATCTGATCGACTACCTGTTTTAGAGCTGGAGTTCCTCAGGGTAGCATTCTTGGGCCGATACTATATAACATTTTTACTTCCGACCTCCCTGATTTGCCTCAGGGTTGTCAGAAATCCTTGTTTGCTGATGACACAGGCATCTCCGCTAATGGAAGAAGTCTTCGTGTCATTTGCAGGAGACTGCAGAAAAGTTTGGACATTTTCTCTTCTTATTTACAGAAATGGAAGATTTCTCCCAACGCTTCCAAAACTCAACTAATAATATTCTCACATAAACCTAGAGCTTCTTTTTTGAAACCTAGTAGTAGTCACATCGTTACTATGAGCGGTGTTCCAATTTCCTGGTCAAGCGAAGTGAAGTACCTTGGTCTATTACTTGATCAAAAATTAAATTTTAAAAATCACATTGAAGGCATTCAAGCCAAATGTAATAAATATATAAAATGTTTATATCCTCTTATAAACAGAAAATCCAAACTTTGTCTGAAGAACAAACTACTAATATTTAAACAAATTTTTAGACCGGCCATGCTTTATGCTGTTCCAATATGGTCTAGTTGTTGTGCTACCAGGAAAAAATACTTCAAAGGATTCAGAACAAAGTTCTGAAGATGATTTTGAAGCTGCCCTCTTGGTACAGTACTAACGAAGTACATAGAATTTCGAATATTGAGACTTTAGAACAAATGTCCAACAAAATAATTAATAATTTCAGACAAAAATCGTTGCAATCTTCTATTGCGATGATTAATTCCCTTTATGCTTAGTTAAGATTAATTTTAGTTTGTTTTTAGTTTTAAGATTATTATTGTTATACTGACACGCAGCAATAAAAACCTGTTTAAAATACTGAACTGCTAAGGCATGAACAATGTAAACAAAATTAGGTAAATATTTTAACAATTAAGGTTGATACGTTACGGTAGTAGCTGGAGCACCTAGATTAACATGAAATGTAAATATGAATAAATTTGGAACAAATAAAGAGCTAAAAAAAAAACATCTGTCCCCATGTCTATGGGCGGCGCGTGAGAGAGAGTGTTAATACATTATTCCCCAGTCCACCTTTTGTATACGTCCGATAATAGAGTGTTAAAACGTATCGCTTGTGTTTGCTACTACTTTGCGCGGTACCCGAAAGTACCCCGGGTTGTCCGTCTAGTTCCCGTCGGTAGTGATCCTCCTGGTAATTCCGCTGCCTAATCTGTTGGTCGTGACTTGTTTGTCCCACATGAATGTCTCTAAGAAACTTCTCTTAAGTTCTCTGAAAAACCTCTGATGATTCTCCAACAAGTTCTCTGAAGAACTTCCCTCACGTTCTCTGAGGATATTCCCTAACATATTCTCGAGTCCCTACACAATAAGTTTACATGCAACTTTGCGCCACGTAGTGAGATACTACTGCACAACTTTGCTGAAGACAGTACCTTTCTATATGGGAAGGATCACGAGATATGCTATGATGAAACTACCCAGGTAACCAATAAGTATTAGCATATGCAGTAAATCAACCCTAATTCTGCATTCCAGATGCTACAAACATTGTATTACATTATATTTCAAATGCTTTTTAAATGCTTGTAGCCTGTAATAAGTATTTCGAATGCAACATAGCATTAATGAAGCATTATCATAGCATTGCAGTACGGCAGCCGCATATTGGCCCAAAAATGGCATTTAAGGCGACTTAATTGCTTGATAGGCTGCCGTAAAGACGCTTTGGAACTGCTTATGCCAAAAACCATCGAGATCTTTCTCAGTTCTAAACTGTGATTCATGCAAAAAAAAAAACATTCATAGAACTATTTATAAAAAAAAGAGGGTGGAGGGTTGAAAAATGGGCCTTGACGTATTTAATAAACCAATGCTTTTTAATAAACCAATTTGGATGCAAAGAAAAATAAAACCTTGTTATGTTTTGTTTGTTTGATTGTCTTTTGAAACTCTTCGATGTATATTTATCAAATTCCTAAATACATTATACTATTGTTATAAAATAAAGCAGATCATTGATTAATCATCTTTATACTTCAAACTTATATATGATTTGTCTTCATTACACGTGTTATCATAGTATTGCCAAAGGCTATAAGTTTTCTTAGTATACAGTTTGTCCTTAGATACTCGTATGATGTTCTGAGAAACACTAACCTGAACAGCGCATAATAAAGTATCAAATTCAATCGTTTTCAGTTCTTGTATGATAAATACAAAGTTATTGTTTTGCTCCACAGTCATTAAAAGAATTCCCAAATGTAGCTTAGAACACAGTTCAAATTTAACCACATAACCTGTTCGAAAATCTGTTCCATTAAGCCGTAAGTGGTTAACAATTTTAATCATAGAAGGAAAATCGAAAAGTAAAGCAGCTGAATCGAAATCTTGTTTACGCCTTATACAAAATGAAATAATTGATGGTTTATCAATATCATAGTTATGATTTAATATGGAGTTTGCTTGTTTCAAACACAAACGCTTAGCAAGACTGTATGGGAGATTTCTTAGATTATTACAGGTTTTTCCCTGGCCTTTTGATTCTTTAAATTTGGATTCGAACATCATACAACTACTATTACATATTGGACCTGTTTCAATACATTGTTGTGGGTAGTGCGAGATATAGTGACATTTATTAATTGGTCTGGCTGTAGGAAAAGATTTTTTGAAAAGATCGTGGAACGTATCAATGGCATCTTTTAGATCATTAATCATAGCTATGTTTATTTTGTTGGAAAAGCTTATAAAACAAATTTTCAGCAAAGTACTAACAAGATTTGCAAATATTTTATTCTGATTTAATACCTTGGAAAAAATAAATGGAAATGCTCGCAATAGCAGCCAACATTGCGCGGCAGATTGGCTAAGAGCATTTCCTTTAGAGTGTAGGTTGTTGATTGAAAAGTTTGGAGATGGTTTATCGGCCAATTCAGTATCACCATAGCCAAAATTTTGTATCATCTGGTTAATCTCAAAACAAGTAAGTATGTTATAACGAATAGAATAGTCCAAAATTTTTTTTAAAACCATAGGAACCACTCCTTCCAGTAAGTCATGCATTGGGTCGAAACAGTGATGGTCCGGCCATCTAAAGTATTTCAACCTATGTAAAGCACTTCGTTCCTTTATTCCACAATCCTTTCGAGATATTTCTTTACTTTCAATCGCAGACAAATCATCTTCCACGCAGCTAATAGTTCTATGGACATAGTTGTCGCCAAGTGCACCTATCAATAAATCATTCCGTGTAATGAGACATGCTCTGCAGAATAGGTTGGCGGATGGCCCTAGCAATCCAAAAATGTCATGTATGGCTAGCGTATCCCCTAATACGCTAACCAACACTCCTCGCATCGTAAAAAACCCGGTGTCAACTTTGATTTTTACACCCTCTTCTGATTCAAGCACTAGCAACTCATCAATGAATGGCTTTAAAACTCTCTCGTACCCGTGTTTCTTCAACACATTTGATTTCACTATCAACGCAATATATATGCGATCCAGCGACGAATTGATGCGTGGATCAAAGTTTTGAATTTTGAAGCTGATGTTGGTTAATTTATTTTTCCCTTTACGCGAGCCTAGAGGATTACCGTATTCACCTTCGTCAATGTGAATGGAAAACCTCACTGCATCTGGATAACGGTTCAAATAGTCGTGATTTTTGTACTGCTGACTATCTTTATACGAGCATAATTCGCCATCTCTTTGATAATGTTCGTTCTTGATCATAGCACGTGCCTCTGGATTCATGAAAATGGTTCTAAGTGTATCAATGATGGAAATGTACTGAACAGTGTCTTTTTGTACTACAACTTTTGTAGTATATTTTATTCCCTTCAGGCGTTGTCGATACTTGGTTGTAGTCAGCATTAATCTTGTAGGTATATTCGTTTTCCCTAATACGATTTCTGTCGGTTCAGAAATGGAACATCCAAGCTTAGAGGACAAGTATGTAACGTTATCTCCAGGTGTTTTAACATCCGTTGTGACATCAGGAATAAACAAGCCGTTAATGAAATCAACTGTAGCTTTATCATACATTGATCCATGTTTAGTCGAAATGTAATCTTTCACTCTGGATATTGTGTACCTTTGAGCCCAGTGTACAACATCTGTAAGCCCTTTAATGAATTTTTGAATCTTCGATTCAGGAAGCGATACATCGCATCTAAGATCGGTAATGAAATATGCAAACATGGCATTCATTTCATTTAAAGTAATATCCTGCTCATAAAAGAACGGATTTTGTATTGGACAGGAAGCTTCCACTGGTTTTGTATTTTGCTGTGTTGAGTCAGTTGGATTTGGAACGAGAATATCATGTGTTGATGACAACAACGGTGCCTCTGATATATAACCTGTATCAACTCCCGCTCGCTCAGGATCACGTTTAGGATGGTAAACAATAATATGCTTTTTTAAATTGAAGAAGTGCCAGTAAATAGAGCCACACAAAGAGCATTTGAAGGGGAGATTGGCTTTGCGGCTTGTAGATAAACGGTGCACTCTTACAAAGTGTTCTTTGAGCTCATCAACGTACCCATCGATCATCATGCCACATGAATCTAAGTGGCAGCGGAAACCTTAAATATACCAATAGAAAAGTAAAAATAATGAAGTTCCATAGAAGGATTTATGGTCAACTGAGAGAATGCGTAACAAAATTTTTACAGAGTATAGTTGGTGCTTAAGAACATGCAAGGTTATTCAAAAATTATTAGAGGACAGGGTAAGAAAGTCCCACGAAAACCCACGAAACGAAAGGGTAAGAAAGTCTCACGATCGCCCACGAAAACAACAAATAAAAATAAGCGCTATTTCGAAGCAGCAGCTGAGTTCCGGACAGAAATTTCTTCGAAGAGAAATAGATTTCTTCATAAGTAGGGAACAGATATATTCCCCCGGGACCCTTTGCCAGATGTTTCAATATGAGAAACATTGTACTGGAAATATATGCGTCGTTACGGGAGTCTGCATCCGTTCCCCCACAGTGAGGAAATTTTCTTCCCAACTTTTGTTATTGGTAATCAAGCTTCTATACGAAAATAAAATACTTTTGTGTACTTACCGACGAGCTTTGCGTAGCTGCCATCATCAAGCCGATTTCTCAACCCTTCCATCACTTTATAATTACTTTATTCCCTTCAGTTGATTGCTGCACACCCACGAGTAAACAATACGTTCGGAAAACCAGTCGAACAAAAAAAATGACAACTGCACCGAGGGGTGCTATAATTTTCAACCAAAATTGAGTTACAACTACTCAACCGTTTATTGTGCCAAGAGAACGGGATGGTTGAGTAGATGCAACTCAAAATTGAGTTATTTTGGACTTGGAATTTTGATTGCTCACTGAATGTTTTTTTAATTTAGAAATTAATTTGAATGTTTTTTAACATGCAAGTAGTTTTTATGACATATTAAACAAGAACAACAAAACCACAGCAGACCAAAAATGGCATAAAACATCGAACACAAAAAAAACTTAAATTTGAGTATATATGTCTTAACTGACTAGATGGGTGAATTCAACCTATTTCAATTTTTTAATTCACCCAACTGGTAACCTCACTTGACAGAACTCAACGTTGAGTTTGTTTTTACTTAATTTTGGGTACTTTTTTCTTAGCGTGTGAGTTTATTCCTTGACACTGAAGAAAATAAAAATGATGATTTGTCTACAAAGTGTCTCATTTGTTTTTTTGAGTGCAGTCTTCACTACTCTCCTCTTAAAATTGAAATTCATCCATAATAGTAATCTGTATCTCGATAAACAGTTTAATCACTTGTTTTAAACTAGTGTACATGCAAACCGAACATTTATTACATTGAATATGATTAACATGTCTCATCATTCTCAATTAAATATATTTTGAGCTGCGATTTGTTTGTTTTTGGTCTTTTTTTATCGTGTTCTAGTTTTTCTTTTATCTATATAGACAAGCTTTTTGTATACTGTGATGTAGATTTGAGATGGACGAACAGTAATCGCGTACAATGAGCAGTTTTGAATGGCTTTAGCTTTTCATGTAAAAGCCTGTAGGAAGCAGTTGAGGTTACAAAATCTCGAGGTTCATGGTTCGAATCTCAATGGCTGTTTAGTGTTGTGTTTTAACAAATACTCTGTTGTGTTTCAACAAAATCTCTGTAATTTACAATACTCCTTTTTCTTACATTGGACCGCAGCAATTTAATTGCATCCCCTGTGCATGCGGTCTCAACTAACATCCAGTAGTGAAATATTTAACAAAACTGTAATAGAATCCATCATACTCGAGTCGGGTGTACGTACGATATTGTGTAATGTTTCAATGCTAACGCTTAAGCTATTGCTTATTAGCTCTTAGGTGCTATGTACACACGACATCAGAGACCATATTGCAAAATGAAATAAGCAGCCTGATACAAAAAATCTATTCGTTTCAAAATCTCCAATAAGACAGATATCTGAATCAATGATTGGCGGTGCAACGAAAAACAAATATTGTACATCGTCCTACGCAAGTTCCACTGAACAAACACCAAAGTAGCGAGCTTAACAAAACGCTTATCTTTCTCATTTATTTCAATAGCAGAAGAAATTAAGTGTTAAGCTAAAACAATGCTTATCGTTCTGTAATCACCTGATAACGAAGGTCGTCATAGCGCGATAATTGACAATTCGCGTGTGAATGTAATTACAATTGCATTTTCTAGATCAACCTAAGGTGCATGTTCAAGAGCCCCTCGTGGATTTCAAAAGGGATTAAGCTTGTCAACTAACGCTGATAATTTTATCAAATCGAAAATCTACATGGCTTCGGATTGACTGGCGATAAAAGTGCCAGTCTAGTGAAACTGAAAAAGATATGTTAGTATAATAAATCATAACATATTGATTGCGTGAGTCAAAACGACTTGAAGAAAATAACCACGGTTTGGTGAATATTTTAGGAGCAAGAATGCCCCAGCAAGGGAAGTGAAATTTGTAGATGGATCTTCGCCATTCATGATCATCATCTGTTGCCTTATCTCACCAACTTCAGCGAAGATCGTGGGGTAAACATTTTACAGCTTACAGGTAGAATGGATTAAGGTGATTGTGAAAAGAATCCACATACGGCCGTCATCATCGAATAGTATCGCCGCTTCCAATTTTGAAAGCACGTTTATGAGAAACTACTATTAAGGATTCGCATGCCGCCCTGAAACATTAATTGTTTGCTATCATGGTGACGGCTAAATCTACTACCAAGATAACTAACGCATCAGTTTCCGTAGTCATTCAGTTAGAAACTTGGATTTTGAATCCTTAGGCGAGATGCCCACTGATGAGCAGGGCGTCAGAAAATCGAAGCAACGAAGAAACAATTGACTTCCAATTTTCTATTTTCTTTTTCATTTTCATCTAGCTGATGAAAGAGTTTTCACTAATTTATTTAATAAAACAGAAAATATATATCTTAACAATTTTTTCATACGAAAACACGTAAATTTTTCACGCCTGTGTCTTATAAGAAAACATATACAGGAAGGTTCAAAATGCAAATAAATCAAATTGACAGGGAAGGTGACAGTCACTCCCGTTTCATTTTACTCAATTTTTGATTACAATTGTATATTATCTCTTTTTCTCTCACGGAAATGTTACTCAATTTTCGTAAAAAGTGATCTACGCATAAATTGAGTGGATCCTCTTTTGAACGAAAATTGAGCAACATTTCCGCGAGAGAAAAAGAGATAGTATACAATTGTAATCAAAAATTGAGTAAAATGAAACGGGAGTGAGCAGTACAAATGAAAGAGAGGCTGTTTTGAGCGTGTTCATTTTATTTTTATTTTATTGTTCTTCGTCTTCGACTAAAAATCGTACAGACTACTCTACCTACTATTCTTAATCCTATTTTTAAAAACGTTTTTGCTGATGTTAAAGTCAAAATGTTCATTGCCATCGTTGAAGGCTCGCAGACAGGCGTCAAGTGGATTGTTGAAACCGTAACTGGTCCGGTGAGCAGGTACAGCGACTAGTTGTGCGCTTCTCAATTGTCGGGGTGGAACGTGAAGGGGAACATCGCGTAAGAGTTCCGGACAGTCTATATTGCCGCGTAACAGGTCGTAGACAACCAGTTGCTGAATGATTGTGCGCCTGGCCCGCAAGGTTTGCAAACCAATCAGCATACATCGTGCGGTATAGTCGGGCAGATTTAACGGGGCGTTCCATGGAAGATTCCGTAGCGCGAATCGGATGAAGAGCTTTTGAGTTCGTTCGACTCTGATGATCAGTGATGCGTGATATGGTGACCAGACAGCGGCCGCGTATTCCAGTATATTACGGACTAAGGTACAGAATAATGTCTTTTGTGCGTAGATATCTGTGAAGTTCCAAGTGTGACGCCGAATGAATCCAAGAACCATGGAGGCTTTAGCCGTAACCAGCGCGACGTGTTTGTTAAATTTTAAATTGGAGTCAATTGTAACACCTAGATCACAAATACATGTGACTCGCTCTATTGGAACCGCACCAACTGTGTATTGATGCGTGATGGTCTCTGTACGACGGGAGAACGAAATCACCTTACATTTGGCTATGTTGACCCTCATACCGTTATCGTTACACCACAGCAGTAGTTCGTTAATATCGTTTTGAAGGACAAGGCAGTCAAGTGCAGACATAATGACTCTAAAAATCTTCAGGTCATCGGCAAACATTTGCTTGAACGATGAAATACGAGGGCACAGATCATTAACGAAAAGCACAAAGAGCATTGGGCCGAGCACACTACCTTGTGGTACTCCTGAAGTAATTGCGAAAGTTCTCGAGCGTGCGGAATTTACCGTTACGAAGGACTGACGGTCGGTCAAGTAAGAGAGAATCCACTCAACGAACCAAATTGGGAATCCTACAGCCTTTAGCTTTTCGGCTGCGTACAGGTTTGGTACTGTGTCGAAAGCTTTAGAAAAATCGACATAGGTAGAGTCAACCTGCCTTCGGGATTCGATCTCTCAAAACAACGTGTTGGTATAGCACAGCAAATCGTAGTTGTAGAGCGATGCTGAACGAATCCATGCTGGTACTCCGATATTGAAGGATGGACAAAATTGTACACAGCGTTGTGAACTAACGTTTCAAGGACCTTGCTAATGCAACAGAGAAGCGATATTCCACGATAGTTTTCAACAAGGTTCCGATTTCCTGCTTTATGGATCGGCACAATTGACACAGTCTTCCAATTTTCAGGGAACTTTCTCTCCCTTAACGAACGGTTAAATATGCTGCATATCGGAAAAGCAAGAGAGCGTGAGCAAAACTTGAGAAGAGAAGGAGGAATTCCATCTACACCAGGGCCTTTTGAAACATCAAGGTCGTTCAAGGCTTTCATGACGTCATCCGGCGAGAAACAAAGCGCTGGGAAGTTCATATTGAACTTCCGTATGTTGTTGAAGCTATTTGGGTGCAGAGGTGGCGCATTTGTGCTATAGACTGACTGGAAGGAGCACGCAAACAAGTTCATATTCATTTCAAGCTGCACTGCCAGTAGCGTTATCGGAATGATGCGCTGAGCAGTGTGCGTGAAAGAAACAAATAATCCAGTTAATTTTAGAGTTTCGAACATGCATGGCCCTGCTGATGAGGCCGCCATGTGCATCACATAACATGTCAAAACATGGAGTCAACGTTTTGGTGCGCACCACAAACGTCGACAAGATGTTGTGGCATGCTAGTAGATGTCAAACCTCCGCCACATCTGTGGGAGCCTCGACTTAGATAGCAGAGATGCCACCCTCAGTTGACAGATTTAACACTGACCATGTCCTTGGAGTTGGAAGATTCTACACATACTTAAGAAATATGCAGAAAATTTTATGAAACTTAGGGTTAGTAGAGAGGATACGTTAAACAAGCGTTACGGGTGATCAATGAAATTTAAAAACGAATACACCGTTTTTATGAGCTGCTCATCTAGGATACCATTTACACCATTTAAATTAAGATCTCTTTAGATTCACCCAAACGAAGCGGCTTGATATACTGAAATTTACGCCTTTACATGGTTCATGTTGTCTTAACCTAATATGCAGTTTGTAAAAGTCTAATCGCTGCGTAAATGTACTGTTTTTTTTTAATTGTTTCCATAACATTTTATATTTTTCATTTCGACCACATTGAACACGAGCAAAAGTTAACTGGCATTGAACAAAATATCATGGCAACGGAAAGCAATCACGCAATGACGAAGTTACTTGACGCTGGACGGTGGCAACTGATAGGGAACTGGGTACGCCTCCCATCAATGAGGTTAGCGTTAGCGCAAATTTATCTCCCACGCTTCAAAAGGGTCCTTTTGTGGCTGACGATCAGCTAGAAGGGACTTTCCAAGCCGCTGTTCTATTTTCAGAACATTTGAACTGTACTTACTGAAAAGCTCCTTTACTTCTACATCCGTAACCTTAAGTACGTCCAACACGTCTTCCTTCCATTTTCACCCTTAACACTTATTGCTATATATTATAAAAATTTAAATCATATGTTATACAGCTTTCACCGCTTTAGCACGCGAAACTGGCTGAGGTTTGACAGTTGAGATATATACTGAAGCGCTCAGTAAAGAACTCCTGAACTCCTCGAATCAACAACTCCATCCTTGGCTGCGCCCCACACTCGTCATATCGTTGAGTACTTGTTCTGCCAATCTAGCCCACCACGCTTCACGCCTTCTTGAATTTACCAGCCGGATTTGATCCGAACACCATCTTTGCAGAGTTATTATCCGGCATTCTCGCAACATGTATCCTTCCAGCTTTTGCCACCTTCAGAATACTTGGTTCGTCATAGAGTTGAGCGAGCTCATGATTCATTTTTTGCCGTTCTCCTGTACACCGCCTGTTCAATACTAAATTAGGTTTAAATCCTACTCTAAATAACTGTTGCAACCACCCTACTACTCTGTTCTGGTCAGTAATTATGCCTCATATATACTCTGAGCCAGACATAGGACAATAGGCCGTTGTTTTCACCATCAACGCCGGCGTCACCGGCGATCTGGACAGTAGGAACAATAGATAGCTACCAAGTCGGTAGGCGGTAGGGAGCTCCCGGTCACCGATCTGGATGCACCATACATCGCTATCGGCTAAATAAATTGTGTCGTTCGGTATCGTTTCTCGTACCAATTCTTGTGGTGGAAAGTGTTGCCCCTCCGACTTCTCTCGTTGCCTGCAATATTGTCGTGTCGGCGGAATCGTGATAATCCGCGAGTGTCCGCGTCGTACTCAAGTGTCGCCTCGAACACCTCCAAAGATGGTCCTATGCACGCGTCGCTCGAATACACCTAATGCTTGCAAGTCCTCTTCGAACATAGTCCAAGTATCATGTCCCGGTAAGGTGATTGGGTTCGTAAACCAAATCATACCTGACTGGGAACGTGTTGTGGCAAGCTGCTGACCACCCAACAAATGGTGGTCAACTTGCCTAATGCGTATACAATGAACAGGGATATTAAAGAAGGCAGGAAAGTCGATCAGCTTGTCGAAGTCTCCGGGGAGATTCAAACGAAATGGATTGGTCGCCTGAAATCTTCACGCAGCATTGCACACCGTCCATCGTTGCTCTCATTCTTGTGAGCTTCCGGAGGAAGCCGTTCTCGTTTATGATTTTCCATAGCTTTATGCGGTCGATACTGTCATACGCCGCTTTAAGATCGATGAACAGGTGGTGGGTATGGACCTGGAATTCACGGCATTTCTGGAGGATTTGCCGTTCGTTAAAGATCTGGTCCGTTGTCGAGCGGCCGTTGACGAAGCCAGCTTGATAACTTCCCACGAGCTCATTAGTCATAGGTGATAGACGACGGAAGATGATCTGGGTTAGCACTTTGTAGGAGGCATTCACAATGGTGATCACTCGGAAGATCTCAGACTCCAACTTGTCGCCTTTTTTGTAGATAGGGCATATGATCTCTTCCTTCCACTTCTCCGGCAGCTGTTCCTTATCCCGGATTCTGACTATTTTCCGGTGCAGACAAATGGCCAACTGTTCCGGGCCTATCTTGATGAGCTCCGATACCATCCATAACAACTGCCTTATTCTTCATGAGCTGTTGGATCCAAAGCAACACACAAGTTTTATACCGGTTGAAAATACTTTTATAGGACTAGATTTCGTTATATAGAAGCTTACTCAACATTAAATCATGAAGATGTGTTACTCGGGATGATATTCCTAATTTCCCTCAGTGTGGGAGCGGGTTCATTACATCTACTTTCCCTGCGCCATTCAGATGTTCGTCAAAGAGCTGCCTCCACCTTTCAACCACCTCATTTTCGTCCGTCTAGATGCTTCCATCTTTATCCGTGCACATTTTGGCTCCCAGCCTAAAGCCTTTGCGGGATGCGTTGAGCTTCGGGTAGAACTTTCGTGTTTCTTGAGAATGGCACAGCTGCTCCATCTCCTCACTCCGCTTTTTCCAGGTGGTGTTTTTTTCTCCCAGAACCCACCACTTCCTACTCCTTTTATTAATACTTGTCATCGTCAGTCTTAAGAAACACCCTTCAGTGACAATGTGCATCATTTCGAATAGTCGAGTCCCTATCTGATTTTATGTCGTTTAGAATAAGTGCTTAGATCACTGCTGCATGGCTCCGCACAACACAAGTTATGATGATAATTTATAATTTCAAAAAATGCTACCGATGCAAACAATCATAGCCATGATTGACGCATACACGATGTAGCTCCATTCAACTTTTATACTATAAGCAAAACAGGCAATTCATTAGGAAATAACATCATAAGTTGTCACTCAAGTGAAAAGTGCATGTTAAGACGTTTCCCTGAGATTATCTAAATGATTTTTGTTGATGTTAACTTTGCGTAATTATGGCAAACCCTGGTAGCATCACACTTGATATGAATGACTTTATATAAATCTACAATGACGTGGCAGAGACATAAAAGTGGAAAATATGTGATATTACTACTACTGGTCAAATTCTTAGTCTCCCTTGCAGACCTACAGCATGAGATTAAGCCCTCTTACTTTCGGCAAGGGAGGGATTGACTCAAACTGACCCTCCGTAAGTACTGAACTTCTCGTACACCATACTACAAACGTCTATTTAATTTCGCAAGTCGTCGTTACCGCAAATAGAACCAAAATCTACACGTAAGACGCACAGAAGTAAATCTTCACGTGAATCCGGCAAACTTTTGGTCGTTTGTTAATTCCAAATGGAAAGAATCTTGTTCCATGTTTCTCGGAAATGACACACCCAATATCGCAAGTGAGAAATGATAGCTGTTAGCTCAACATTTCAGACAAATATTTGACGATATCACTGCCTCGCCGACACAAGTGGGGAGGCTACTGTCGGGATGCCTCAGGATGTCCTCAATTTCAGTATACCCCGCACTACTGAAGAATATTGTAATGGCCACAATGCGTAAACGTTCGCTACCGGCCCTGATGGCACCCCTTCATCAATTTTAAAACGATACGCAGTTAATCTCTGTCTCCCACTTGTGACTATCTTCTGTCTATCGGCACAGCAAAGTGAGTCCCCCACACACTGGGAACACTGGTATTATTTCTCATCTTCTTAAAAGGAGACAAGCGGAACCTTGTCAATGATCGTGGAATCACTTCTCTCTGTGCATGTTCAAAGTTATTTGAAATTATTATAAATAATACCATGTTCACGTGTTCTAAAAACTGCATCGATTTCGATCAACGCGGTTTTTTTTCGAATCGATCGGTTAAAGGGTGAAACGGTTGAAAATTGATCAAATATGGTTAAGTGCACGCTGATTAGTTTATTATATAAATGATCAATTTTTATTTCTTTTTGAAATTCATCGTCTACAAAACACAGGAAAATTATTTGATTAGGCTTCCGATTTTCCAAATGCGAACCGTCGGGCCTAACTTTTCACACCTTTCATCAAATTTTGTACCGCTGTTATATCCACCTTATTTGATGCGTTCAATTGGCCTTCACATTGGCCTTGAACTTTGTTTTCACTTCCAACTGTTTTTTGAGTTCTCTTGAGGTTTCTCTTTACGATTGCCCAATATTTTTCAATTGGGCACAGTTCTGGCGAGCTTTGGGGGTTTTTCTCCTTGGAAACGATTTGCACACTATTGGCGGTATTCCATGCCTGAGCCATTTTTCCGTAGTGGCAAGAAGCGAGGTCTGGCCAAAACAGCACGGAACAACTATGTTTCTTCAAGAAAGGCAATAAGCTTGTTTGCAAGCATTCCTTTACCTAAATATCTCGGTTGACAGTCCCAAGTAACAATTTAAGTTTTATTCCAGCCGTATAGCATTCCTCCCGGCTTTGTTGATAAAACTACATTCAAAACTGTTTTGTCTACCAACACCTCCTCTATGCTTCTTTAAAGCCAAAATTTGTACAAAGTGGCCCACTCTATAGACGGTTGTGAAAACAAGTTAATAAAACCTTTATAAGACCATAAAGATTTTGAAAATATTCTAGTGATAGATGCTATGACCACTTGAGAACCTTCATAAAACCTTTTGGCTGCCATGAAAACCAGCATGCGGCCAAATGGCCACAGCTGTCAAACTTAACTGTGATATCGTGGTTGGTTTTTGTTGTTCTGCTTTGTTCGATTCTCTGCTCTTCTGATTCATTTAGCAGTAAATAATATCGAAGAAAAAAGGTCAAGTGTTGCGGGAAATTTTGTTTTATAGCAAAATATCCAAAACAAATTATGTTTTTTACAGCGTATCATGCTCCAAATCATATACGCATTTAATTTTGTGGTGAATATTGGCACGATAAGAGCCGAAAATTAATGCGCCTCGGAAATTATGCGAGTTCACAACAACAAACACAAAATTAAAACAAATATATTCGATAAATTAATCATGAATTTCTTGAAAATTGATGGAATTCAATAAGGTTATCTAAAAAAATGCAGAAATTGGTCTCCGATCTACAGTTCATTTGCATTACATTTAGAATTTGGTGCATTTATTTTTCCACATTTCAATTATTTCGTATATTTCAATATGGCGATTGGAAAAAAAATCACAATTCTGCCATAAAGCCAAGTTATCTTCGCAATGACTACTTTAAAACTATTTGGTTATTTGGTGGCTTCCCTCAATGCCAATTTGCCGTTTAATGCATTTACTGGAGGCAAAATGGTTTTAAAATGCTTTTTCAACTGACCATAATAAGATAATATGAATGAGTCCTAAAACGGCATTTCAAAACAGCATTTTATGAGTTCATAAAGTCGAAATAAAACCTTTGATAGGAGTAAAAGGAATTTGAGAAAACGAGGTTTTAAGATCGTTTTAAACAAGCTGTGTAGGTTCTCATAAACCTGACTAAAATATGAAACCTATTGGCAGCTCTTGGTGTCATAATAAAACCAAATTGATTTCTAGTGGCTTTGATAAAACCTTAATAAAACTTAATAAAGCAGGATGGTTTTGGCAATGTTACTTGGGGTATCTCTGATGGAAAGGTTGGGATTGCGTTTGAAAATGCTGACCACTATTCTTCCAGTCACTGTGGCCTTCTTCGGCTTTCTGGCAGTCGGCAGACGTTTTTCGAACAATTTTATAACATTCACGATTTATTTGGCAATATTAAGTGATTTTGCCAAGTTAGCGAGTGAATAATTTGGATTTTGCTTATGCGCGTGCCAAATTTTGATACGCTGCTCTTCGACGCCATTTTGAAAACTGAATAAAAAATGTCAAAAACAAAATAGAGTCAACATGTTGTACGCATACACCTACAAAATGAGGGGTGTTCAAGTTTTTAAAAGGCACGATTAAAAAAACTACTTCATATATGAATCGACCAAGTGTTGACCGTTCCATCCTTCACTACGAACTTGGTTCAGTTAACGTCTAACTGCCTGCGTTGTATGGATTCTGGATGGCAGGTTGATGCAGCGCGTATAGATCTGAAGGCCGCATTTGATACGGTGAACCATGAAATTCTGCTTGCTAAGCTGAAGTTACTGGGTGTTTCATCAACGGCTGTGGATTGGTTCAGGTCATGAGTTGGTGAATAGTTCAGTACGGGTACGATTGGCACTTCGGAATCGGAAGCTTTAACAAACAATTCGAGTGTCCTTCAAGACAGTAACCTGAGCTCTCTGCTTTTCTCGATTTTAAGAACGATGCCTTTCTTGCTATTACCAAAACTTTTAAAAGCTGCACCGATCTGCAGAATACGTTGTGTATTATTTCCGACTGGTGCTCAAGGATTCTGATGGGATTGAGTATTGAAAAATGCAACATCATTTCATAAAGGGCGATACGGTCAAAATTTGGTCAATATCAACTTGACGTATTTCTTTCAATTTTGCATTTAAAAAACCTGAACACCCCTCATTTTGAAGGTGTGTGTGTGTAGAATGTTGCTCCTATTTTGATTTTGGAATTCACTCTTCAGTTGTCAAAATGCCGTCCAAGCAAGAAGAGCAGCGTATCAAAATTTTGCTCGCGCATCGCGAAAATCCGAGCTACTCGCACGCAAAGTAGGCAAAATCGCTAAAAGTTGCCAAATCAACCGTTACAAATGTAATTAAAGTGTTTGGGGAACGTTTGTCGACAGCCAGGAAGTCTGGATCGGGGGGAAATCGAAAACCGGAAGCCGCTGAGACGACAAAGAGAGTTGCCGGTAGTTTCAAGCGAAACCCTAACCTATCTCTCCGAGATGCCGCAAATAAGCTGGGTGTATCGTCTACAATCGTGCATCGAGCCAAAAAACGAGCCGGACTATCGACTTACAAGAAGGTAGTGACTCCAAATCGCGATGATAAACAAAATACGACGGCCAAAGCGCGATCCCGGAGGCTGTACACGACGATGCTGACAAAGTTTGACTGCGTGGTAATGGACGACGAAACCTACGTCAAAGCCGACTACAAGCAGCTTCCGGGACAGGAGTTTTATACGGCAAAAGGAAGGGGAAAGGTAGCAGATATTTTCAAGCACACGAAACTGTCAAAGTTCGCAAAGAAATATCTGGTTTGGCAAGCCATCTGTACCTGTGGCTTGAAAAGCAGCATTTTCATAGCTTCCGGGACTGTCAACCAAGAAATTTACGTGAAAGAGTGTTTGAATAAACGTCTGCTGCCTTTCCTGAAGAAACACGGTTGTTCCGTACTGTTTTGGCCGGATTTGGCATCTTGCCATTACGGTAAAAAGGCCATGGAGTGGTACGCCGCCAACAACGTGCAGGTGGTTCCCAAGGACAAGAACCCTCCCAACACGCCAGAGCTCCGCCCAATTGAGAAATACTGGGCTATTGTCAAGCGGAACCTAAAGAAGACCAAAAAAACTGCTAAGGACGAGCAGCAGTTCAAGGCAAACTGGCTTTCTGCGGCGAAGAAGGTGGACAAGGTGGCTGTACAAAATCTGATGGCAGGGGTCAAGCGTAAGGCCCGGCAATTCGGATTTGGAAAAGCGGAAGCCTAACTGAATATTTTTCCTGAATTTTATACTAATTGAACTTGAAAAAGAAATTTAATTTGATTTTTTAAATAAACGATTTCACCGATTTACACGCGTTTTCCCTTGACCAAATTTTGACCGTATCACCCTTTAGCACGCACCAATCATCTTCGATTAAGTCCTCTTCGGTCGATCGCTTGCTCGCGTTCAGCACATCAAGAATCTCGGGGTTGCCCCAGATAGCGGACTGGCATTCACACTTCACTACGACGACATTGCCGCCAGAACTAATCCAACCTTGTAGGTCTCCTGGATAGCCAGAATTGAAGCCGTTCAACGAAAGTTCGTAACATACGCTCTTCGTTTCCTCAGATGGTTTGATCCAACGAATTTGGTACCGTACGAGGAGTGTTGTCGTTTGCTAAATATCGAACCACTTGATTTGAGACGAGTGGCCGCACAAGTTATGTTTGCTGGAAAGCTCCTCACAGGTGACATCGATGTCAACAGTGCTGTCACAGTTAAACCTCTTCGTCATCGTGTATTTCTGCATCTAGAACCTCACAACAGTAACTATGCACTACACGAGCCAATTCGATCAACCAATTCAATTAGTTCTATGATTTTTTCAGCTTTGACTCCTCTGCTGACTTATTTCGTAATCGGCTACTCGACTCTTTAGCCGTAACTAATTAGTTTAGGTTTTATTCATTTAGATATTTATTGTCAGTTGAATTTTTTTAATAAATAAAGACAGAAAACTAGGTAGCAGCTCTCAGCCGTTGAAATTAAAACAAACGAATTTCAGCTTTCGAGAACAATTACAAAAAATGCATCACCCTACTGCTCGCTGTTTAAAAAAAAAAAACAGACTGTCTCATAAATGATACCAATACACTTGAAACAATCAAACACACCAATCTGTCTTGTACCGAAGCGAAATCTTTCCTCATATCTTTGAACTTGACAGTGATCCAAAAGATTTTTCTCTCGTCTATGCGTTTACTGAACACCGCCGTTGAATAGCTAGCAACGCGGATGAGGTATTTTTGTTGTTGCCGCCAGGTGGCAATTCTCAGGTTGTGATTCGTAGAATGCATTCTAAAATTTTAGCACCAACATATAACTTGAATGATCTTCACATGATAATACATTGAATAAAACCACCATCATTAACCTCACCACAATCGGTCGTTAACGGGATATGCCACTCAAACAATTGGTCGTCATTACTTCCGAATAGTTTCCGAACAAATGAGTAGCTCCATCGCTCAAGGACCATCGCACACCAGCCGTTTAGTTTACCATGCTCGGTCGATCGAAAAGGATCGCGTGGGAGCCGTCTGCCAAAAAGCGCTCTTTATTAATTGCTGAAGCGTAAAATCTCGTTAGCTCTCGCAAAAAAAAAGATGGATCTGCGGATCCCCCGTATCGAGATAAGGTGAGTGAACGCACTCGCGTGACAAAATGTTCCTGCGCGTAGAAAACGTCACGTTCTGAGTGAAGACCGCGATGAATGAGTTTATGATGTGCGAATGATGCATGCTCAGAGTGAAGTGTTTATCATGAGATAAAAAAAAACTGTTCCAGATTAAGTTGTACCTGTGCGTAGCTACTGACTGTTTATCTTGTTTAGTCAAACTGAGCCGCAGAAAAAACTTTTATGACCGGGAATAAAGTAAAATGTGCAAAAATGTGTTGTTTATATAATACCCTCTCAAGGTGATGAGATTTCTTCGACGCGACGTCTCAACTAGGCGAAGAAAATTGCAGATGTCAAGAGAAAAGAATATTGAGTTGCAATCCACAAAACTCTCAATTCCATGGAAGCTCTAGGTCTTGGTTCCTTAAAGAGACATTGTCAATTTTAGACTCCAACTCCTAATTACCAGTAATTATCTCAAATACCAGCAACTAAACAACTCATCATTATCCCAAATCAAACAAACATCTGCCATCAAACGACTGCCAAATAGCTCGTGCCGTTTCCTTTGTGACAAATCAAGGCACGAGCGGTGATGCCGTATAACGTTTTTATCTAAATTGACACTGCATCAATTCGGAAAAAGAAAAAGTGAAATTTTGCACAAATAGGTTTTTATTTTCCTGTGCAATTTAACGGCCGTAAAACCAACGGCAATAAATGGCACCTTGTTGTTAAGAAGCACGTTCCAGTCACTTGTGGCAATTGTTTCTAGCAAAATCGAGTTATCTCCCGTGCTCAGCTGATTACCTCAGGATGAGAGAATTAATTTACGGCTTTATCAGTCGGTGCAACTTCAGATTAATTACCTTGTTTTGGTTGCTTGTTGGATTCGGCACAGGGAATATGCTAAACTCTACCCTTCAAGTGAGTCACTTCAGTCTTTCACTTGCCCAATCCGATTCTGCGAGAGGGAGAGAGTGGTACCTTCGTTCATAAAAATAGATAACCGTGGTGACGCAGGGGATATCGTGAGAAAATGCTTGCTCGCAATCACGTCACTGGTTTGTACTCGGAGAAGGTGTCGTCCCGTAAGATCAAGTTCAAGATTGTTTTCTGATATACCTACCTATATGCGATTTGTACATCATGACGATGCTAAGGGAATTTCACTAAAATGTGGAAATGCAAATCTCTCATGTTTCAAGGGCAGATTTTTCGTACCTACTGTATATTAGGCTAGTTCATATTTTGAAGATCAACAGTTCACTCAGACGTGTACGGTGGTACTGGCGTGTTTAAATTTTGCTGATTTTTTGGCAGCAGTGGCGTCGCGCCGGAAGTCTGAGCAAGTAAGCGAATAAACTGAAATTGATTTCCCGATTTTTATTTTTACTGAGAAAAGTGAATTGCAAAATGTGTACTTGGAATAACGGATCGGTGCGGAGAGCAGCTCGGAATATTTTGAATTGTGATGATCCATTGCTATTGAATAGTTGAAGAAAAAATGTTTGGTTTGAGTTTTAAAGGTATATCAGCTCTCATTTCCACAAAATATTGAATACATTAGAAGAGTCATTTGTTTTGCTGTCTTCAATACTGGGATATTTACATCAAGAGAAGATGTTGTGACTAAGATTGTGTTTGTGCCTCGTAAATCATGGTAATAAGTGAGATTGAATCTTTTTTATCACAAATCTCAGATAGACACTGCACACACACACAGACACAGGGAAATTGATGGAGGTAGATTGTTATTCCAAATAATTTCCTTGACCCCTGAATTTGTTTTGTGGATGGTCAATCGAAGAGGGACCATCGACAATGCGAAGATATGGGAGTCACTGTATTCTTCAATTGCACCTTCTTCATTATCATCCTTATGAACAAATGGTTGCTTATAACGAGCATGATTCGAGCTTCCATCGCATCCCCATTTCACCATCAAGTGAATGTCATCATTTGACGAATAATAAATCCTTGAGTTAAGGCCCAAGCTTCCCTACAGTCGCTGAAGAGTGTAATCAATCAAGTTGTGTATTGAAACCTGAGCAATAGCCTGTAAACAATAAATTATGTATTACTACACTATTAACCAAATGAAAGTAATATTACCATTGGGATAACAATTCGATTTGGCATGTCTCATTTGATTACACGCTGGATACATTTGAATACCCTTATGTAATGACATCATGCGAATGTTCGTGTATTATGCTTGGAAAAATACGTTCTGGCAGAAAAAAAGCAAGTGCTTCATCTGGTGTGACCAAACTATCTCAAGGATTAGGATCGTTATTCTCAACTAATTTCCCTGCAATATTCTCAACTAATTTCCCTGCCTTTCGAAAACCTCCAGAATAAAGGCTAGAACTAGTTGCCAAGCCCAGTTCCTAAGGAAAATATTTCTGTTAGACTACGTACTTTAACTTTCTTCGCTCTTCTTCCGGAATCCAAAAACGATTTCGAAGGATGTCCTGCCCTGTTTTAAGGACTCAACGATGCCTTGATTTTGAATGACAGAGATAGCCATATTTTATTTTTCGAGAAATCTCTCTTTCATATAGTTACTGCTGCTCCAACGCTTTTTAAATTCGAACCATAGTTTGTTTATCTGTGTAAACATTGCTTCCTTGCTTATTTGACCAACCGGATACTTGCTAAATATGTAGCTAAAGATCTCCGACCTACTTTTCCCAGAAAAGAAAAGCTCAACTTAATCACCACTTCTCACATCTAAGGACTGTATCGTTAATTATGAGTACACCTAAAAATTGCTGTATTTATATATGTTTTATTAATTTTGCAACTCAAATTCATTTACATTGTTTATTGACCACCAAAAAATCCATTACATCAGTATTCATTTAATTTTTCGTAGATCTGGCCAGCTCTCGCACCTCCTTCTTGATGTTCCTAATGAGGTTTTGCACACCCGTTCCGTCGATGGTTTTGTTTATGTTTACTGAGTCTTTTTTGAATTCCATGATGTCATCTGCTCCTCTAACCTTCTTCCGCAGCTTTCCTTTCATCAAAGCCCCAAATTTCTCAATGGGCCATATTTGTGGACAATTTGGAGGATTCATCGCCTTTTCTACAAATTGGACATTGTTCTTTTCATACCAGTCCAAGGTGGCATGCGCATAGTGGCAGGATGCCAAATCAGGCCAAAACAGTGTCGAACCTTTGTATTTTCGGATTAGTGGCAGAATTCGTTTCTGCAGGCATTCCTTCCGGAACATTTCGGCGTTCATATTTGCGGTAGTGAAAAAAGGTTTCGATTTCATACCGCACTGGCAAATTGCTTGCCAAACCAACACTTTCTTTCCAAATTTTTCGCAAAAAATCGATTTCTCTGAATTTGGGACATCCGTTCCACGCTTCACGGTGTCAGCCTGTGCCCCTGGAAGTGCCCTGTAGTCCAATTTGACGTACGTCTCGTCATCCATGGTAATGCACATGTCATTTTTGCACAAAACGTCGTCGTACAGCTTCCGAGTTTTCACGGAATCCACCTGAATTTGGCTGCCTTGCGGGCTTTTTGTTTCCGGTACGCCTTCAGAGAATTTCGTTCCTTTGCGCGTTGGACCATTCCAATCGTCGTTCCACACTTTTTTGCGCAATCTCTGATGGATACCTTCTTTATTTCCTTCAAAAACTTTGCAAATTTGGGTTTGACGCACCTTTTTTTCTACCACGGCCGGGTTAGTCCTTCAATGCGGTATGCATAAAAAAACGGTTGACCGCATTTTGGACCGCACAGACACTAACACCTTCTTCTTTTGCTTATTTTCTTAGCGAAAATCCCTTTTCAGTGCAGTACTAGGTCACAATCGATTTTCGCTTCTCTTCCGTAAGACCTCGCATTGAAGTAAAACTTTAACTTTCAATGAAGGTTTTCGTTTGTTTATAAGGCAACCAACACATTGACACTAAACAGTCTTTTTCATACAGAACCTCAAAGGTAATAAACCCAAATCAAAAATAATATATTTTTCATGTCGGTTTGTCAGTGAGGAAATGACTGGTCATCCGCAGAGCTATATACAGAAGTCTATGTGTTATGTATGGAACGCAAACAAAATCCAAGCACACTTAAACACAAACGCATACTCGTTGATACGCTACATACCTGAAGTTATTGAGAACGCAACAAAAGAAAGTTCAACCTCGAAAATTTGTTTGGCGAAAAAAATACTTTCTTTGTTTAATGATTTAAGGTGGTACAGTAGTACAATTTCAAATTTTGGTAGGTTTTTCGCATGAATGTTTATTGTAAAAATGAACACATTGCAAATATCAGTTTTGTATTGAAATATGGTGATGTATTCGTCGTTGCCATCATTATTTAAGAAAAAATCCAAAATTTTAATTTAAGAAGGACATAAAGCCCGATTCAATGTAAATTTGGACGCATTCAAGTGATCATAACTCAAGAATTAAACCACGTACACGGTTGATCAAAACGTCAAACAAAAGGGTATTTATTCAGCCAGATATGTAAAAAGTTATTACATTTCACCGTTTCGAACGAACTGTCGCTTTTACACTTTTGCTATTTTTGAGGCAGACCACGAAGGATTCTCTAGATGTTTGTGCACAATTAATTTTCTTTTCTCAAGTTCCATGATCCGTAACTTCGAGATGCGTCGATTTATCGAGAAAAACTTTTCTTCGTCAATGAAACATCAACATATGACTGTCAAACGTTTTTTGAACCCCAACCCTTTTATTCAACATCCCAGTGATTTCTCGTGGATCTACAGAGGACGTCTAACAAAGCGAGTATCACGTCAACGCATTCCTACTCTCATTTGACCTGATTTGACCTGTATTCTTACAAGGCCAGCGCCGGTATTGCTTTAGTTAGGGACGTTAGTCCCAAGCCTCATCTGTTGGATTTCTGCGTAATTACAGCTAAAGCAACAATAATGGAGAAGCAACCTCGGGCGGTCAATCATGCTCATGTGATTTGAAATTGGCTTACTGCTTTAAGCCCCATTGGTGCCAAGTACACCATAGAGTACACAATTCTTCCGCTTTACGGTACTAGAATTTTTGTTTTTGTCAACATACGCAATTTGAGTTATATTTCACTCAAAATTCTTCTCAATTTTTTTCTCACTTTCCCGGGGCAAAAATGGTAAATCGAAAAAAATGTATTCTATCTAAAAGTATAACATTAAGGTGAGAGAAATTGTATTGGATTTCCAACATATTCAAAAGTGTTTTCGCTGCATGCATTTATTTCTGGGTTTGTGTGAATTATAATTTAAATTTAGTTTGATTCCGGAGACCGTGTCTCTCCTTTTGTCATTTTCTCGGGCATACACGATAAGTCTTTTTTATTCAGAAGTTCAATTTAATTAGCTTTCTTCTCAACAGATGGCAGTCTTAATTGATGCAGAAATTGTCTCCTGCACAATATATGAGAAAAATGGAAATCGTGTACCTTTCTGCATTATGTTATCTTTGACTATATCGTTAAGCGTCGCTAAATTTGGCCGGACCAGAAAGAATATGATGTTAAGCAGCACATCCACGACATTGCTAATGTTGCTTTTTCGCCGGTTAAAGTCGTTAAACTAGTTCCTTGTAGGAAACGCGTGGAAGATCTCTCGTTCATCTCCTTCAAAGTCATCGTTAACATAGCCTATCAAAGGTGGTCGGTGATACCTCGAATTGCCAGAAGGTGTTACTGTTCGTGCGTTTGATCATAACCAAAAAACGGTTCTGCTGCATCTCGCTCGGACCACGTAACGTCAATCAAAAATGTTCAACCAGCATGCCACCGATCATCAACTCCATTCAACGTTTAGGTAATCCCGGGATGCATTCAAACAGGCGTTATGGGCAGCCTATATCGTTTTGGCGCAGTCGAGCCATCTGTCATCAGTTCCAGTCCTAGTCGCCCCGGCTCTGTGTTCGAACTCGGAGGCAGGGCTGCCCAGCCTGTGTTGTCAGGCAAGTACAATTTTGATACGGAACTGGCGCTAACTTACGAAAGATCGGACTTCAGCAAACTCATCCAGAAACAACGTTCGAAATAGTCAAGTGTCATCGAAGTGCCGACGCAGTTACAGCAACAATCAATATGAAACTAGCGATTTGAAATTGGTTCACTGTTGTAGACCCTCTCGGTCCGAGGTACACCTTGCAGTCTGCACCTTGCAATATACTCTTGCGCTTTCTGGTACCTTTCGGTACTAGTATCTTTGTTTTTGTTTTGATTCGCCATGTTATTTTGACATAATAATTGAGGGTTTTTTGGTGTGAGCTACGTTATTAGGGGCGAATCATTAAGCTTGGGACCGGTTTACTTCCTGAGCCAAAAAATATTCATTTTCTTCATGATTACCCAGCCGCTGGTTACAGTCCAGTGGCTACGGACGGAGGCTTCGAGTCTGATCCACTCTCAGATGTTGCCTCCACTCTCAAGCATCCACGTTTACCTGCTTCTGACATCTGGCTGTACAATCAGAATATTGGTGCAAAATAGTGAGTCGACAACTGTGATGAAGCGTGCCTCCCCGCAACATAGCTCTGGTTCTCACAAGCTCCTACCTCATTCTTCCACGGGTCAAGTGATGAAAAAGGCCACCAGCTAAGGGTTGCGTACTTAGCACCTGCACCTCGTTCAAGCGTTTTGCCTTTCCCATACCTAGACAAATTAACTTTATTGCGAAATACTACACTGTACACAACGAAAATACTTACTGAGGTGCAGAAACAGCATAAACTATTGAGCAAACTTAAGAGCTTTCCTAAGAAAATCGCTATAAAGGTGACTGCGTCTAAACGTTTGCAACGCAACGGAAGCAGGAAACATGGCGATAAGTCTTCTACGACAAGTAAAAAACGCTAGAAAGCTGTTATTAGTGTGTGTAAGCAAGGCAATGGATCTCACTACTACATGCATATAATATTTGATTTGTTGCACTGAAATAAAAAGATCACGGCAAAATTTTATAAATGCGGCTAAACGATTGCAACGCACTGTATGATTTCCCCAAGATAGTGTGGCATCTAATACTAAGCCAAGGTAGTTGAATCCGGCCACTTTTTCGATTATAATGTCTCCAATAGATGGATTTCGATGAGAGGTAATTTTTTTCCGCCGAGAATGGAATAACATATATTTAGTCTTCACCACATTTAAGGACAATAAGTTGTTGTTAAAAAACCTCATAAGAACTCGTAAATCATCATTCATGCCGGAAATAATGCAGGAAGGATCTTGGCCTGGATAGATAATTGCTGAATCATCAGCGAATAGTCTAGGTATACCCTTTAAAGACAAGTTTCCAATATCATTTATGTAAATGAGGAATAGAAGAGGTCCTATATTACTGCCTTGAGGGCCACCAATGTTAGATGTGCTAAAAGAATTCCTTGAATCCTCGATGGCAACATACGTATTGCCTATTTACTAAGTAACTTCGAATAATATCATTTGCAACACCACGTACTCCATAGTATTCTAGTTTTTGCAAAAGAATGTTATGGTTCAGAGTATCAAATGCTTTTTTCAAATCAAGAAAGAGGCCACCAACAACGTTCTTCCTGTCAATTTTACTTAGTATGAACTCAACAAGTTCATTTGATTTGTTGGATCGTATCGTTGGAAGGAGATTCTTAATTTCCCGTGGATTTCGCGTGAGTGTCTCTGCTTACGGGTCCACCCCTCCGTTTTTGGCCCTTCATACAGCGATATTGTGAATTCAGATCGGTGGCTCAATTTGATCTTGCTATTGAGTGGAGCTGCATTCAAGCAGAGGGCATGAAGGGATCCCAAGTAGCAATTCAAATGCAAATTGGTTTTATTCATGTTTTATGGTAGTTTTATCAGAGCATTATGGAGTTCATCCGGTTTTATCAGGGCATTTTCCAAGTTAAGGTGGTTTTAATTCATTAACAGTTCTCAAGAGTGATTAAAGAACACTTGAAGAAACCTTTTTTTTTTTTTTTTTTTTCCCAAGTAACAATTTCAGTTCTATTCCAGCCGTATAGCACTCCTCCCGGCTTTGTTGATGACACTACATTCAAAACTGTTTTATCCACCAACACCTCCTCTATGCATCTTTAAAGCCGAAATGTGTACAAAGTGGCCCACTCTATAGACGGTTGTGAAAACAAATTAATAAAACCTTTCTAAGACCATAAAGATTTTGAAAATGTTCTAGTGAAAGCTGTTATGACCACTTGAGAACCATCATAAAACCTATTGGCCGCCATCAAAACCAGCATAGGGCTGAATGGCCATAGCTGTCAAACTTCACGGCGATATCGTGGTTGGTTTTTGTTGTTTTGCTTTGTTGCTCTTCTGATTCATTCAACAGTAAATAATGGCTAAGAAAAAAGTTCTACTGTTGCGGGAAATTATGATTGATAGCAAAATATACAAAAGAAATTGAGTTTTTTTTATAGCGTATCATGCTCCAAATCATATGCGCATTAAATTTTATGGTGAATATTGGCACGATAAGAGCTGAAAATTAATGCGCCTTGGAAATTATGCGAGTTTACAACAACAAAAACAAAATTGAAAGAAATATATTCGGTAAATTAATCATGAAACTCCTGAAAATTGATAGAATTCAATAAGGTTATCCAAACGAATACCAAAGTTTGTCTCAGATCTACAGTTCAATTGTATTACATTTAAAATTTGGTGTATTTATTTTTTCACATTTCAATTATTTCATATATTTCAATATGGCGATTGCAAGAAATCACAGTTTTGCCAAAAAAGCCAATTTATCTTAGCAATGGCTACTATAGAACTATCTGGTCGCTTGGTAGCTTTCCTCAATGCCAGTTAGCCGTTTAATGCATTTACTGGAGGCAAAATGGTTTTAAAATGCTTTTTCAACTGACCATAATAAGATAATATGAATGAGTCCTAAAACGGCATTTCAAAACAGCATTTTATGAGTTAATAAAGTCAAAATAAAACCTTTGATAGGAGTAAAAGGAATTTTAGAAGTCAAGGGTTTAAGATCGTTGTAAAGAAGCTGTGTAGGTTCATATAAACCTGACTAAAATTTGAAACCTATTGGCATCTCTTGCTGCCATAATAAAGCCGAATTGATTTCTAGTGGCTTTCATAAAACTTTAATAAAACTTAATAAAGCTGGATGGTTTTGGCAATGTTACTTGGG
>JAHHFK020001961.1:0-32890 GCA_024533555.2 Aedes koreicus | reverse complement strand
AATACTTCCATTTATCGATGCAGAGTAAGATTTCAGCATGCTACTTAACCGGGGTCACGCTGCCTACCTCGCCTTGGTGCGGCTGCCACCTAATGTATAGTTGACGCGATACTGCGTTTCTTACTCAACCGCTGGATGCCAGGACAGACGCTGTTTGAGCCGCAGTTCCTTGGTGGACAGACGCTCGGCACGCACCTCCTCAATCTAGCTGAAGTCAGAAGGACAACAGTGCCCAGGCTGCACTACCAGCTAAGTACGCAACCCTTAGCTGGCGGTCTTTGTCATCTCTTGACCCGTGGAAGCATGAGGTAGGAACTTGTGAGGACCATAGCTATGTTGCGAGGACGCACGCTCCATCCCAGCTATCTACTCACCATTTTGCAGCCCTTTTTTTTTTTCAAACAAATTTTAGTATGATATAAACTGAATTGCTGTTTGAAACAAACAAACGAAAACGGTTGAAACAACAAACATTTTCGTTTTCAATCAACTAAATTTCTTTTGTAATTTCAATTATTTGAATTAAATGCTAACAAGCATTAGAAAGTGCACATTTACATTTATAGACTTCTTTTAGTCTAAGAGAAATCTACAAATGATAATGCGAGCCTTTCTACTATTTTCAGGTTTTTTAATTAAAATATTAAATTTTCACCTGTTGTTGAATGACAGCGCCAGAGCATGCAGCGGGACCGGATGACGGAACATGAAATAAACCAACAAAATAATTTGTTTCAAACTAAATGTTTAGTTATATTTTCGCCCAACAAAATATCAGTTTGGTTTAACCACCGCTTTGGTTGAATCAATTTAAAATTTTAACTTGTTTCTCTCAGTCAACGCTACCTTTATTTTGGTAATAATAATCCCCTTTCAAGGTGGAAACAACAGAAATATTAGTTTAGAACAACCATAATTTATGTAGAAACAATCAACCTGTCTGTTTGTTTCACAACAAAATCGGTGGTTTAAAACAACAAAACGGACTTCTGAAACAACTTTTTTTTTTAGTTTAGATATCAACAAACAAGTTTGTTGTTTCAACCGGGACTGTATTTTCTCCGTGATGATATAGAGAATCTTGATTTCAAATGCCATGCACATAATGGATGTATGGATGCTGATATCAATATAGTCTATATCACGTGATATAAGTTGTAATGTGAGCGGGGTGTAAATCACTTCCAGCCGGACTAATAGGATCACTCCTCAGATGATGACCAAAGCAACTAATAATCAGCGTATTCATAAAGAATGAACTGAAGTGATAAGCCAAAAAGTTTTTTCATCACACTTTACTTGAGGCGAATCGAAAATACCATTCTTCGGCACAGCGTCAAGAGACCAAAAACTAATTCGAGTTTTCCACTTTTTTTTACTAAATTTACTCGCGGTGTATCTAAAACAACATTCTTCGAAGAAGTTACTCACGTTCGAAGAGCAAACAGTGAAGAACGACGATGAAAGAATGAGAGGGAATGCAACATAGCGCGAATAGCACAAAACTTCCTCTCACACGAGTCAGTCACAAAGCCACAGCACTCCTTTCGTTGCTTAACTTCCCTTATTTCGGAAGTGTTCGGTGACGACAAACACATTCGAACCGAATGAGGAGAATATGAGTAACACTGTTCATCGGTAAGAAACATTTCCTTAAGTTTAGCATACAAGTTAAAAAACATGTTTTCAAAAGTTCAGAGAAGTCAAGAAAAGAAGAGTTTAGAAGTTCAGAAAAGTATCAAATAAGTTTTTGAGAATTCTACAAAAGTTCAGAAAATTCTCCAAAAATTCCAAACTATAATCCTCAATTTAAAAAAAAATATCTTTTAGGGTACCAAAAGCTCAGGAAAAAGTTCGGAGATTTTACCAGAAGGTATAAAAACTTCGAGATAAAATCAATAAAAAGAGATCGATTACTAACCACATTTCAAAATTCATTTTCTCCGAAATTTTTTCAAACTTGCAACTTTGAAACAACTTTCCAATGAGGTTTTCAGAATATCAAAAAAAATAATGTAATTGGCAAAACAAGAGTGAAAATTGCAAACACTTATCCTTTGGTTGTTAAAAATTACAACTAAGGTGATGGTAGTCCTGAATTATTGCATGATGGTGTAATATTTCAATGACTTTAAATCTTTCAACTTTACAGTTGACAGTCGAGTTCAGTTGCCGTCTTGATCAGATTCAGTCGGTTTCTGTAATGTGTAATTTTTCTCTGCTACTATAATATTGCTATTGAATTTGATTCAAATAAAAGTTTTTATGTATGCAGACAGCACAAAATCACAAAGATTTTATTACTACTCCTAATATATATATTAGGATCGCCCCAAATATCCATTACTCCATTTATACTGACAGCTAACAAGTGAATGTTGACGAAAAATAGGGTAAAATTCATTGAAGGCGATTTGTCGATCGTCACATTGACTTTTATAGCGCCCACCTTTGCAAGCGAGTCCGCTCTCTCATTACCCAGAATCAAACAATGAGACCCATACAAAGGTGATGATAAAATAACGCGAAGATAAAGCACTCAGAAGCTCCTGCATTTTCATCAGAAAATACGAGGAGTGTTTTACCGGCCTCATGGAGCGAATAGCCTCTAAAGAATTGAGACTATCCGTATTAATCAAGTACTGATCCGGTTTAAGTGAGTCAATAATTGCTAGCGTAAAGTGTATTGCCACCAATTCAGCAACATATACGGAACAAGGAACTTGAAGTTTACGATTGGCGCTATGAATTTCATTAAATATACCAAAGCCTGCTGACTCCTCTATAAATAATTCTTCAGTAAAGAACGATTTTACGGAATAAACTTGGCCACACTTTGCATCAAAAAGTTCCAAAATCATGAAACCGAGAAAACTGGAGGCAAAGATGGGAATACGAAAATCACATCCTATTTTCCATAGAATGCTCCAACACACTTTTTTTATGCTCACATCTTGTAAAGGGTGTTCCGATCAAAATTTGGTCTAACAGTAATGTGTGTAAGTCGATCAAAGTTTTTATTAATAAGTAAAATTCTTTTTCTTTTTCAAGTTCAGTAAATACAGTATACAGGAGAAATAATCAGCTAAACTTTCTTCTCACCGAATGCGAATTGCCGGGTCTTTCGTTTAACACCTGCCATAAGATTTTGTACAGTCTCCTTGTCCACTTTATTCGCCAGTTTGTCTTGAACTGTTTCTCGCTCACAACAGCTTTTTGAGTCTTCTTAAGGTTCCGCTTGACGATGGCCCAATATTGTTCGACTGGGTGGAGCTCTCGCGTGTTGGGAGGGTTTTTGTCCTTGGGCACCACTTGAACGTTTTTGGCAGCATACCACTCCATGGCCTTTTTTTCCGTAATGGCAAGATGCCAAATCCGGCCAAAATAGAACGGAACAATTGTGTCGCTTCAGGAAAGGCAAAAGACGTTTTTGTAGGCTTTCGTTCAGATCAATTTCCTGGTTGACGGTTCCGGTCGCAATGTAAACGTTGCTCTTCAAGCCACATGTACAGATGGCTTGCCACACCGGATATTTCTTCGCGAAGTTTGACAGTTTAATGTGCTTGAAAATATATGCCACCTTTCTCCGTCCAGTTGCCGTATAAAATTCTGATCAGGAAGCTGTTTAAAGTCTGCCTTGACGTAAGTTTCATCGTCCTGTACCACGCAATCAAACTTCGTCAGCATCGTTGTGTACAACATGCTTTGGCCGACGTGTTTTGTTTATCGTCGCGATTTGGAGTCACCACTTTCTTGTAAGTCGAAAGTCCAGCTCGTTTTTAGCTCTATCCACGGTTGAAGGCGTCACTCCCAGCTTCTTTGCGACATCGCGGACGGTGAGGTTGGGGTTCCGCTCGAAACAGCGGGCAACTCTTTTTGTCGTCGCTGTGGCCTCCGGCTTTCGATTCGAAGAAATTTGCGGACTTTTCCCGGAATGCGTTTCATCAACCGGCGCAAATTATTCTCATCCATCGTTTTGGCAATCTTATTCCGCTTGGTTCTCAATTCATTGATGCTTTTGACGACACTGCCATTCCCCTTCAACTTCCTCTTCATAATAGCCTAAAATCTCTCTATCGGTCTGAGCTGGGGACAGTTTGGTGGGTTGAATTCTTTCCATATAAGCTGTATCACTGTTTTACTGTAATGACAGCTTGCAAGATCTGGCCAAAACATGACAGGTTCATTGTGGGTTCTGATGAATGGCAATATTCGCTTTAGGAAATATTCCGTTCTGTACAGCTCTGAATTAAATGTCTTATCAGTGATGAAAACCTTGGTCTTCCTACCGCAGCTACAGATGCTTTGCCAAATCATGTATTGACGTGCAAATTTATCTGCAAACACAAACTTGAATTTGGCAGGAATATCTCCCCGAGCCGTAGCCAAGTAAATTTTTATGCCGGTAGCTGTTTGAAATCGGCCTTCACATAGGTTTCAACATCCATGAGGAGACAGCCATTGAATTTTGTCAACACCTGATCATACAGTTTTCTGTCACGGATTCTGGTTACATTGTTCTGCTTTTGATTCCTATTTGGTTGTCTTCCCGGAGACGAATCCGTTGCACGGCACTTCGTGCAGTGCGAAACTTTTTGGCCAAATCGCGGTCTGAGATGTTGGGGTTTGCCTTAATGTTCTTGATGACTTTATTCCGCAGTTGACGGTTGACAGTACCCGCCCGACGCTTGCTTTGAGGCTTGCTTGTTTCTCTGTACTTTTTCAAAACACGCCACACGGTATTTCGGGGAAAACCCAACACTTTAGCAAGTTTTGGCCCAGACCACGAAGGGTTTTCCAAATGATTGCACACAATTATTTTTCTCCTTTCTTCTTCCATTTTGTATTTCTCTGAAACACGTTCGAACTGCACCGCGAATTGTTATTGTTATGACATAAGATGTCATAGTTTACAAATCCGACCACTAGAGTCACTGTAAGAATCAAACATGTTTTTTCCAATACTGAATGGGCCACACCTTATAATGGCCAGTTTGATTCGAAATTGATCTGCCATGTAGTGCTGGAGACCAAACAATTTGTTGAAGTCATATATAAAGATCCTTTCGTAGAAAGTGAATCATCCATGTAGCTTTAAATTGTCCAAAGTGAATAGTTCTCGGACGTATTTGTATGTTGTCATAAAAGTTAGCTCAGTGGCAATATGGTAGGCGTGTTTGCTTACTAAAAAGAAAACCATGGGCTTAATCACAAACCCTGTACTGAACTAATTTCAAAAATTAATAAAACTTTTCTTGTTAGATGAAAATAAAATATCATTTCAATGTCCGCGATTCATGTTGAGTAAAAACCGTCGTATCAAAGCAAGAAAACCGTTAAACCATATTTTTTAACGAAAGTCTGCATCACTTTTCAAAGTGACATGTACCCTTCCTATTCAAAAAACATCCTTCCTGTGACAACCATGGAAATGCAGAGGAGTATCCGGTCTCCAATAGCAACAGAAGTCCAACTAACTATCCTTCCCTTCCCCGGGGAACAGCGAGGACTCGGTCGGTGCCATTATTGATCACATAAAGGTTTAAACCTTCGAAACGTGTACAAAGAGAATGTTTTGCTAGTCCTAGGTCTAATTCGTTTAGATTTATTATCAATTGTGCTGGTTTCGGTTAATCACGAAATAGCAACTCGGAAATATTGGTGCAGTAAACGAAAAAGTTAAGCAATTACAGTCCTGTCAATGATTTTTCTAACAAAATTACACACATCTTTTGGGGCGTGATTGCACGTCAATGAAATTAAAGCTTCATTACAAATATAACTAGTTTCAGTACGTCAGTTGGTTTGAAATGCTACCGTTCCACATCAGACGCAACGTTGATTGTGGCAGCAAGAAAAAAAATGCGCTGAAATTTTGTCACATATTTGGGTAAAAAAAATTGCAGTGGTGATTAAAATGTAGTAAATTCTCGCTACACGAATGAACCAATCTGTTCCTCTTGGGAAAAAAAAACTCAAATCGTTAACGAATATTGGCTAGCATGGGTGTCATAGCCATAGCTCAACATTTCACTGGGTGGGAAAATAAAAACTGAATCCAAATGAAAACCCTCAATAGGAACCCGTTTCCAAGGGGACCATTCTTAGTTCAGTCTGTTAAAGCGCAACAACTTAGCAACACTATGCTAAGGTTTGCTGAGTTCGATTTCCGGTCTGTTTCGGTGCGAAGAATATGATTGTATTTGTTTCGCAATCTTATACATGCAAAAATTGTACTACAATTGTAAACTCTCAATTAATAACTGTGGAAGTGCATCAAAAACACTAAGTTGAGAGCCAGGATTGAACCTATTTTGAATGAAATATGAGCTTTGAAATGCCCAGAAATAATAAGAAAACGTTTCAATGACGTATTTGTCACATCTGGAGTTTAATTACTGAACGGTTGGTTTCCACAAAACAAGGTTCAGGTTGATTTATTTATTTAATTACATGTCACTCAAAGCATTGGAACGTGTCTAACAATAAGTTTTTCGGTTTCTTTTTTAGAGTTTCAAGAATTTTCCTTGGAGTTGAAATGGATTATGAGTTTGAATAGTTTCGCTATATCCAAGCCTTTCGCTCAATTTTCAATACCTCTATTCATTTTTCAACCTGCCGTACACTGACGGAACTATCAACACTTTCACTTCATATCTTTCATTCTAGCAAACATTACTGTCCACTCTTGAGGCCACATGATGATGAGCGAACAGCTCCTTCTACAACATCATTTGTTAATAGTTAATCATGCAAAACTACACATATCCCCATCCTCTTGTCAGATTGTACAATACATATTTCATCGCAGTGCAATGGGAGAAAAGGGCTGTGAAATTTATTGAGATTGAAGAATATCATAATAAATCCTCGTTCCAACCACATGAAGATCATAACGTTGACAAAAAATGGATAGCTACCCCCAAAGGATCTTTGCATTACAGTGCGGAGTCAATTAAGATGATTCGTCACATCAGTAAAGACGATTCTTTTAAATGAATCGAATAGTAAGTAATTCGTTTATTAACATATACCGGCTGTCAAAACGGAGTTCGCTGTAATTATTTTTTAATGAATTTAATTTAATTTTAATAAATAATAAATGATTTTTTTAATTAATACGAACTAGTTGCAAAAAGCGAAGGGAGCGAAACCGAAATGATTTATGAACGAATATTTTCCGACAGCATGAAGTCATGCGACGGTAACACATAAACATCAGAGACACGCCAAACAAAAACTACTGTTTTACACAACAATTGTCTTGATTATGTTAGTAAGTTGAAAATTGTCATGTCTAATATCGAGACTCATTCAATACATTGTATGTGTACTATATGTTTCTCCCTCCCAGGTTCAGACAACTTTACGACCCTCCAGTGATGATTATTATGGCTATCGATAACCGCTGTTTAATGGGGCTACCTTCAATTCTTCCTGCCGCATAATGCCGACGACGTGCGATCAAATTAATCCCATTCCATTCACATGACAGCGCCAGCGACATCGACGAATGGACAGTGATCCAATTTAAATTCATAGAATAGAGACATGTTGCCGTAACTCCACTGCACTGACTGGTGGTTTTCCATCTCGTCTCTGACACACAACATACTGATAAAACCAATAAATCGGTACGATTAGGACACTTTAGAAACCATTATTGAACAATCCTGATCGAACTGAATGTGAAGTTTATGAGTTCCATCGATATTGAAATGCCGGTTTGTTGTTATAAAATGATTATTCAAAATTTGGCTCTTCTTTGAAGTGGTTTAGTTTTAAGGCATTATATATTCGTGTTTTATTTTTGCAAACTAAATATTCGTACTAAAGACTGCCCCAGAGAGTATGGAGGCAGTCAGAACCGCTGCCATTTCGCGATAATTGTGTAGTTCTTTTTAATGGCTGCATCCTGTTGTTAACCTTTATCTCTAAACACTAAGCATCAAAATATTGTGCACAAATGGTGTACAGAACCCGGCATATCACTGAGGAAGTTGATAAAAATGAAAGGAGTAGGTGAGAAAGCCGTGCGAACAGCGATCAGGAAGTTCAGTGAGGATAACACGTTTGAGAATATACCGAAATCGGGTCTTAAAAAGGTCTTGCTAACCCTCGTTTGCATAAACGTATAATGAAGGCATTGGAGTACAGGAAGGAGGTTTCAGAGCGGGATGTGGCCAAACCAGTTGGCAATTCGAAGTCCTATATTCATTGTGCCTAAGAACATTTGCAACTGAAACCAGAGTCGGGAGAAGAAGAATCATGATCGGGCCGGCCCAGAGTGCGAAAGAGATACAATGCTTGCTGGGAATTCGAATAATCATGAATGATGAAACCTACGTGAAATTCTACAACAAATCCTTGCCGGGCAACAATATATTACGTGAAGCGGAAGTATTCAACTAGTTTGAAACATCCTATCAAGTCGAAAGGTTTGGTAAGAAAGCTATGGTCTTGCAAGCTATTTATGGCTGTGGTAAGATTTCGCAAACGTTCATCACAACTGCTTCGATGAACAATGAAATAAACATCAAAGAGTGCTTAAACAACGACTACCCATGATAAGAAGCCGCAAGGATCTTGTTGTCTTCTGGACAGATCTCGTGTCTTGCCAATACACAAAATCAACGGTAGAATGCAATAACACCAAGAATGTTTCATTCGTTCCAAAGGACATGAATGTCGCAAATTCGACCAATCTAGAAATGTTGGGAATTGACGAAGGCAATCTTAGGAAACATATCTCGGTAGCAGATGCCATTCATCAGTATGAGAAATATTGGAAGAAAGTGTTAAAATTTGCCGCTAAGAAGTCTGTGCCAGGCAAGAAGGTGCGCCAGCTAGCATACAATCGCTGAATGGCAAATGTTGTGAGCACTTACCTGATCTGCTACTCAAATGTTAACAGTATTGCTAATAAAAACTTAAATTCCAACACATGTATAGTATTTTTACAGAAAACTGGGTACATCCATACTTTCTGGGGCAGTCTTGACTTGTGAAAATTATTACACTAGTAAGTATAGAAATGAAATCTTCATTTTGATATTTTGAGCAGTTGAAAATTCAATGATAAAGATTTCGTTCAGAAGCTTTCCTGAAATAAATTGGAATTTTTCAAATTCAATATTTTATTTTTTCGCGCTTATCAATTCCGACTTCATATCCACATGGTTTTGATTGAAAATATGTAGTATTTTATACAATAAGTTTGAAAAAGAATATATTTTCAGCATAAGTCGTACATTTTCGAGCGCTCTGGAAAACACAACTATTGAAACGCATTGCCTAGAACATTTTTAACATTCCAAGTATTTGATGGCAAAGCGCGATACTCGAATGCTTTGTGATTGATGCAATAAAAGCAGAAATTTGCGAGAGCATTCTGGTGACATCTGAAACGAAGTCAGCTCTTTCCCATCGACTCATCTTATCATACTCTACTGGGTACGGCTGCGAAAAATGCGAAAATTTATAGTATTTCTTTCATATGTTATATTCAACTAATTTAAATGATAATATCAACATTTTTGAGTTCAGTTATCATTATTAGGTTCTTTAAAAAAAAATTATTCGATTTGTCCTCTATTTTTATCAATGACATCCTCAAGACGACACCGGAAGCTCGAACACCTTTCGAATGAAGTCCATCTGCAGCTAGTGCTTCAAAATGCGCCCAAATCGAATAATCCAACGGTTTAAGGTCCAGACTGCTAGAGGCACACACATATTTCGGCCAAATCTTCATGTTTCCATCAGCCATCATGTTGTAATATTGAGAGAAGCTGAACCGGCTTCCGCAGTTTATAACCATCCAGTAGAGACGTTTTGATGCGATAAACTGTTGCCACGTGACCTTGGTAATCTCTTTGGCCATCTTTTGGGCAAGCAGCAAACTCGTAATTGTCTTTCAGACCCAAAAAGTCGACTAGTAAGCGATGGTGACGATGAAAGTGTTTCTCAAAAGCTTTTTGTGGTATTGCGGCAAGTACGGCGGATTCGAATCTGGTAGATTCTAAACCCTCTGACCGAGATTCTGACAATGTTTGGCTGTGCCCAACAGGTAATCTTCCGATAGTTATTGAAAGCAAATTCCTCGAGTTAACGCAGGTAAGGTACTGTCCGCTTATAATCCGTTGGCGTTGTATACTTTATAGCGGCACCCTCATCGAGTGGTGAAAGTTTTGTTGTTTTTGGTAATATTAGTTTTGCAACATGGAAGGCAAGAGACGAGCATTATTCTTGCACAAGCACGTTGAAAATCCAACGTAGTCAGGTGTGAGAATCGCAACAACAAAATATCATGTACATAGAAGGAGATTTTTCGCTCATCACCATGAGGCACCAAGAGTGGACAGTAATGTTTGCTAGAACGAAAGATATGAAGAGAAAGTGTTTAAAGTTTCGTCAGTGTACGGTAGGTTGGAAAAAGAATAGAAGTATTGAAAATTGAGTGAAAGCGCATGGATAAAGTAGTACTCGAACCAAGGACGTAATCATTGCCTAACATCCCGCTGCGGGGTAGATCAAGGCACGGACGAATCTGCCATGTTATTCATGTTTGTGATTGTATTGTATTCACATCGTCGTGTTTTAGCTGCGCAATATTTGTTGATTTTTTGCCGTTGGAGCTATCGTTCCTTATTTTTTCCGTTTTCTAGTCCCGCGAAATAATATTGACTGTTTGAGGAAAGTGCAGTTCGCAGTGGTTAATATCCGCTTGAAGCAAATTTCGTGTTGTGATATCAGTGAAAACCGTTTCTCATCAGACATCTTTCGTGTCGATAATTCGTTTATTGTTTGTTTGGCTATTCATCGCGCCGATACGTGATATATCATGGTGTGCCTACGTTGTCAGAAAAAAGTGTGCGACTCTGACCGAATTGTATGTCAGGGTTACTGTGGTGCTACCTTCCATGCAGTTTGTGTGAATGTCGATGAGCCTCTCCGAGAGCAGCTAGGCATAAACGGCACCAATGTTTTCTGGATGTGTAATGGCTGTGCCAATCTTTTTACTAATGCGCATTTTCGCACTATGATGACCGGCTTCGACAACAAAACTGATAATCTGCCGAAAGCGATGCAAACTATGCAAATAGAAATAGAGAAGCTGCACTCTGCGTTAAATGTACTATCGGACAAGGTAGACGCTAAGCATAACACTCCGACTCCTTTTGCTACCCCGAACGGTTGGCCCAACCTTGGAGCCAATGGGAACCGGCTTGATTCGATGAAAAATACACCAAAGCGCCGCAGAGGTATGGATGGAATTTCGGTTGCAACTCCCAGCGTTACGAGTAACATGGGAACGAAAAAAGTCAACGCGATTAAAACTGTTCATCTTGCTGGTCGCCCCACTGACGATCTGTTCTGGATTCATTTATCTGCTTTCCATCCAACAACCACAGACAACCAAATTGCCACACTTGTATCTGAGTGCCTCGATTTGAGTAACATGCAACCTAAAGTGGTTAAATTGGTGCCAAAGGGAAGAGATTTAGATTCGCTCCAGTTTGTGTCCTTCAAAGTAGGAATAAAGATCGAGCTGAAGGATAATGCCCTCTCCAGTGAGTCATGGCCAGAAAACATTCGTTATCGTGAATTCGAGGATTACCGAGCAAAAAACGCACCGAGAGTGGTTACTCTATCGTCGATGGAAACTTCGGACAATATTCTGTCTTCAGCAATGGAAACAACGAATTCGTCAATGACGGGCTCATAGGAACATATGCAACTTCTTCGATAACGCCGGGACGCACATCTGCCGCAAGCCTTTTGGAAGCCTCCGACCTGCCCATCACAGTCGAGCCCCTCCTGCCAGTGACCTGCAGCCGTCCCGGGCCTGTGTATGGTGTCGGTGAGGTGGTCTTCCAAAAACCCCGTGCAGGCAAGTATACTGTTTTTCCGAACCGTGCGTGCCCTGATATGCTTCTCGTTTCCAGTCTATCAGCAAGGAAGTCGAACTGCATACCCTCTTTCCAAGCACAAGGACAAACCCCAACCGAACCGATCGCCTCCACTAATGGCGTTCCAATCAAATTCACACCCACCACCAAATCCGAAGGCGCACGCGTAGGAGCACGCTATCATCTATTCCAACACCGGGCGCATCGAAGCTTCATTTGGAGGCCCTCCCCCCCACCGTAGTCGAGACATCCCCCAGCGCCTCACCGCCGCCTCGGGAAAGGGTCCGAACCAAATTCAGGCAGTACAATCCGCAACCCCCAGACAGACCTCCCCCCCCCAGCTACTTTTCCAACACCTCCAGCGTTTATCTCCACCACAGCGCTGTGAAACAAGCCCCAATCACGAAAATTACGCATCTCTCCAGACGGCCCCCAACGCGCCCCCAGTTGACGTATAGCACAGCGCATTAGCATTTCAACGCAGAAGCCATCACGGGTAGCACCAACAGATTAAATAAATAGTCGAACGCGAGGAGTGATCCCCTAAGCATTTAACGTATTGCACCCTGCGCCAGCAGCTAAAAGTAATCGAAAGCCCAGTCGCGTCCCCCCAGACGTACCCACACAACACCAGCCGCTTCGTCTAAAACCTAATGATATAGCCCCACGGGGACTTAACCATCCGCATGGGTTTTCGAGAGCGGCCCCCACATCCACAACATATCGCGGACTACATCGCACGCTCTCCATGTCAAATGGCGTAGAGAATGTGAACTCCCGCATCCTTGATTTAATCCTTACCAACGAGGCAGCCCTGCCAAATCCCTTGCGCTGAACTGGCCGGCTTGACGTGCCGCAAGGGCTCAGTAGGGATCAAGACCCGAAGCTAAGAGTCAGTTTCTTTGTGGTTATATCACATTTATTAGCAGAGCAGCACATCGAAATTTTAGGTTCATTATATGCTTTATATCCCATGATTCCTTATATACAATTTCAGATCATCCATGGATATCCCAAGTTTTGTAAAATAATTTTCCCTAAATCAATTTTTTTTCTCGTGGCTATGCTACATTGTCTTAGCTTTCAGGTTCATGGTACAATTGCAGCAGGACCACAATCTGCAGACATTTAAATAAAAATGAAATTATTATCATTTTATATTATAACATCCATGCATTACATTTTGTATGCTTTTTTATAAGTCATTTTCAGCTTCGCATATATGCATCCTTGTCAGTTATAGCTCATCTAACCTACGTTGTGTATTTGAAAAGATAGAAAGGTTTTTGATGTTTTTTTTATTTCTTAGAAAAAATCATATTCGAAAAATTCTACTTAAAAAAAGCTCTTTCCTTCTTCATCAAAAATATATATTAATTTACAACCTAGCAGTTTACAATCATTCATTTTCTATTTCACAGACATAAAGTATCATTTATGGGTCCAGATGAACAAGAGCTATCGAAAAATTCATTTTTTTATCTTTTTGTATGTTTGTTTTATTAAGATTCAGTTTTTTGGATTCATACTCATATGAAATTTATTTTGCCTTATTATTAGCTGTTTTCATTATGATATTAATACACATCTAATTTTTATTTTTCAGTAACATACCAGTAGATGTCAGATACATCTTGTACCTACGTTTATTATGTTCTCTGACTTTATTATTGTGAAAACAAATTCTAATCTTAGTAGATCTTAATCCAATAGAAACTTCAAAAGGTGGAAGTCTTTCGATGAGTGGATGTTCAGCTTAATTACGGATATATGTATTCTACTATAGTTTACTGGCCAGCTGGTATTATTATTTTATATTATAACGTCAGTTTATTATTTTATGTTATGATATTAAATGATGTGACATAATTGCATTTAAATTCATTTCATTAAAATCACTATTTCCGATGAAACACATATTGCAAGGAAACGGAACAGCACATCGAAATTTTAGGTTTACTTTTCTATTGCTATATAATTTCAGATCATTCATAGGTATCCCAAGTTTTATGAGATAATTTAATAATATTTTTTTTTCTCGCAGCTACATTGTCTAACTTTCAGGTCCACAAATGGAAGTGCTATTATCATTCTTATATTCATTCACTATATTATTTGTCATTATAATATTCATTCACTATATTTTTATATTTATAATATTTTCACAAGATTTTAAATATTACTATATGACACTGAATATATATTGGGGGGGGGAATGGAGGGAGCATCAGGGTATCACTCATGTTGGAATTGGACAATGGAGTGGTATGACAACCGGCGTCTAGGAGGGAAACAAACAGTATCATTTTCTTTATCCTACCGATTCGATTGTGATGCTGTGAATTCTACTCCAACAGTTTCAGTGAGAGTGACGCGCCCTTCTTAACAAGCCATCCCGTAGAAAGCTTAATAAGTATAGCGAATTGGGTTATTCGATTTGTTGGATCGTATCGTTGGAAGGAGAATCTCATGTTCCCGCGGGTTTCGCATAAGTGTCTCTGCTTACGGGCCCATCCCTCTGTTTTGACCCTTCATATAGCGTTACTGTGAATGCAACCCGGTAACTCAATTTGATCTTACTATTAAGTGGAGCTGCATACATGACAAGGTCTTAGAAAGGATGGTGGCTACCTTACATACATACACCGCGGAATAACGTCGTTAAGTGCCTGCTCTAAAATATTTGAGATAGTTGTGAAAAACGCACTCTTCGCATCCTGTAAGAATTACATATCTTGTGACCAGCATGGATTCTACCCGAAAAGATCTGTCGCAACTAATTTAACTCAGTTTGCTTCCCTGTGTATTCGCTCGATGGACGCTGGCCTGCAAGTGGATGCTGTGTATACTGACTTTAAAGCCGCCTTTGATCGTGTGAACCATGATATTCTTCTTCATAAGCTATAGAAAATGGGAGTATCTGCAGCCTTTGCGAGATGGTTCAAATCATATCTTACTGACAGATCTGTGTGCGTTAGGATTGGGACGTCGCAGTCCGAACCTTTCACTGCATGCTCTGGTGTGCCACAAGGAAGCAACCTTGGTCCGATATTGTTCTCACTCTTCATTAACGACGTTGCGACTATTCTGCCACCTGGTACGCGGCTCTTCTTTGCGGACGACGTGAAAATATTCATGATAATATCATGTCTCGAGGATTGCCAGAAGTTGCAGCATTTGCTGGATTTATTTGACGATTGGAGCAACCGAAACCTTTTAACTTTGTGCGTTGCTAAATGTAATACCATTACGTTTAGTAGAAAACTTCAGCCAATCAACTTTCGCTACAGTTTGTCTGGTGAAACCCTTGAACGCGTCTGCAAAGTCAAAGATTTGGGCGTAATACTGGATAGCGGACTTACGTTTCGGATGCATTACGAGGATGTAATCTCTAGGGCGAACAAGCACCTGGGGTTCATCTTCAAAATCGCCGATGGATTCCGAGACCCGATGTGCATGAAATCTCTGTACTGCGCACTAGTACGTTCGATCCTGGAATCCGCTGTTGTTGTCTGGTGCCCATATAGCAGTATTTGGATCGACCGCATCGAGGCAGTTCAAAAAAGATTCGTTCGTCGGGCCTTGGGGCGTCTTCCCTGGCGTGACGCGGTAAATTTGCCACCATATGAGCACCGTTGCATGTTGCTGGGAATCGAAACCTTGGATAAAAGGCGTTTTTATGCTCAAATATATTTTGTGACCAAGGTGCTGAGTAATGAAATTGATTCTCCTGCCATTCTCTCTGATCTCAGCCTGTATGCACCAGTAAGGCATCTCAGAAGACGTAACTTTCTTCATCTTGAGTCGAGAAATAGTCGTTATGGACAACACGATCCGGTAAGGTTTATGTCGTCACGATTTAACGAGGTTGCTGAACAATTCGACTTCAACGAGCCTGTTAGCGCATTTCTGCATCGCCAAAGGAACGTGTTACGTAGAGTTTAAGTTTTAAGTTGTTTTAGTTAATATTATTCATTAAGACCCCAATTGATCAGATGGATTTATACAAATATACAAATACAAATACAAATAAACAAATCCCCGGACGAAAATTTTACCTGTCTACTGGTCGTGGGGATGTCCCTTACAAGTAAAAATTTGTTTTCGCTGATAAATTTGCTCGGAAACTAATGATTTGGCAATGTATCTACAGTTGTGGGCTTAAAACCAAGGTTTTCATCACATCTCACACAATGACGTCGAAGGTTCACATTAAAGAACGTCTGAAAAAGCAGATTTTACCCTTCATTCGGCAATACAAGGCCAACGTTATGTTTTGGCCTGATCTAGCCAGCTGCCACTACTCTAAGGAGGTACTAGAATGGTATGCTGCAAACAATGTTAATTTTCTCGCCAAAGAGATTAATCCTTGCGCTGAGTTCAGACCGATCGAAAACTATTGGGCAATTGTCAAGCGAAAACTATAAGGATGCGGTAAAAAAGTGACAAAGGCACAACAAATGCGTTTAAAGTGGAATAAGTTCACCGGTACAGTGTCACCAGCGACTGTGCAGATCATGATGGCATCGATCACAAGTAAAGTGCGACAGTTCATTCTAAATGGTGAAATGTAATAATTTGTTACATATCGTTTGAAAGCTGAATAAATACTCTTTGACGTTTTGCTCAACCATTTATGTTGTTTAATTCTTGAGTTATGATCACTTGAATGCGTCCAAATTTACTTTGAATCGGGCTTTATTCGTAGATTTAGGGTTATATACGTTCGAGAGATTCTCGATTCCTCTAACTTCTTGGTCGCCATGTCTTCACTCGTTAAGCTGAACAGATCATTATAACTATTGTCAAATTTGCAGAATAAGACCAATTACCTTGTTTTGCATTCAAGATGTATGTATGTATGTATGTATGTAGGGTAGCCACCATCCCTTCTAGGACCTTGTCATGTATGCAGCTCCACTTAATAGAAAGATCAAATTGAGTTACCAGTTTGTATTCACAGTAACGCTGTCTGAAGGGCCAAAAACGGTGGGGCGGACCCGTAAGCAGAGACATTTACGAGACAACCCGCGGGAACATAAGATTCTCTTTCCAACGATACGATCCAACAAATCGAATAATCCAATTTTTTTTTTTAAGGTGCAAAGAGACGATTTATTTATTTAATGCCGTCAATCAGTAGTAGACCATATGTTTAATTACATTTCATTCTTAACATCTATGTTCGTTTCACTTTTACATTTTATTATTGACTTGCTAGCCTCAAAAAGAATTTGTTTTTTCAGTGTGTTTCTGTCCATAGTAATATCAATTATTTCACTATATGTATTATAGCACGACTTCATTCTATTTAATGGCCCGTTTTTGGCACAGGCTGTTCTATGATTGTTGATATAAAACAAGTTTCTTAGACCGCGAATAGGAGCATAAAAGTTCATATTTTCTAGAATCACCGGAATGTATACTCTTTGCGCAATGACATCATTTATAAAGGCTACCATTGCCAACTCTCTTCGTTTTTTTAGTGTGTCTGAATTAAATAGCATGCATCTTGAATCATAAGACAGCAATGGAAGGCTCATCCATCCTAACTTCCGTAGAGCAAATAACAAAAACTGTTTTTGTACTGATTCAATACTGAGTATGCTATAATATTTAAGGATGGGTCTAACATATGCAATAGTGTAGGGAGCCTTGAAATGAAAACTAAACCTCTTGATAAAACCGAGCATGTTGGTTGCCTTGTAGTTAATGTTATTATAATGCTCGACAAAGGATAACTTGGAGTCAAGTATAACACCTAGGTCTTTAATATGACTGCATCTTTCAACTAGCTTCTGGCCATTGGTAACTGCTTCTGGCCATATAACGTGCTTTCTTGAAAATGATATGGAATGACATTTTTTAACATTTAGTTCTAGTAAACTTTTCGTGCACCAGGTATGAAATTTATCGATTTTGCGTTGAAATATTTTCAAATCAGATGCTTTACATATTTCAAAGAAAAGTTTCGTGTCGTCAGCATATATTAAAACATTCAAATGATTGAAAATCAATTCTACATCGTTGACAAACAAAATAATTCGCAATACTTATTGTGCTTTCTACTTCTTAAGAAGGGCGCATCACTCTCACTGAATCTGCACACTTAAGAATAATGAATTTTACGCGTGACGTAATCCTTACACTCTGAAAATATTTTGAAACATAAATTTACATATGCTTCCGTTTTAAGTTCATTTAAATGTATTCTTTAATCCTCATTCGAGGCATCTCATAACACATACAAGTACACGTCAAGTCATTATCGTCGACTTCAGCATTTGCGTTGTGCAATTCTCAAAGTCGATTTCACTCGTCGTGATAAGTTTATCCGAAATGGTGTCTTGCTAAGCTATTTGGCGTGCGGAAGCACCACAATTGATTGAAAACACATCCAAGTGCATCGAAATTTAGCAGCATGTCAGTGCGCAGTTAATTTAAAGTGGAGTTCAAATCCTTCGTAGCATGTCAGGGAAGCACCGGCATCGCTAAAAACTAAGTTTTTCATTACTATCTGACACTCGGTTGTGAATGATACAACATGAGACGTAACACATGCCCACAAGGATGTTTATTTTCTGACCATCAAAATCATTGAACGGGTATTTTTTTTTGCATCTTCACGAAGTCTGAAAATTGATTTTTACTGCGCATTTATAGTGCATTGTGAGATATTCTTGTGCCAACAGCTCGAAGCTCATGAATTAAAAAAAAATTGAGTACTCTCTCCCCAGTTGATAATCCTTTCGTGCCATTTGCGAAAAAAGTTAAAATTATGTTAAAGAATCGATTCCTGAATCTAAATTAATCTAATTTAATTACGATCATAAGTAGGCAAAGCAATGTATTACATGAACGACAACTGCATTAAGAAAATCTAATTTTGTGTATCATAACTTACATTTACGTCATGGCATGTAAACTTAAAATTTTAGTTTTTACTGTTACATGACAGTATGTCAGTATGTCAAATTCAGAACAGAAGTAAATCTATGTCCAAAGGGGCCGCTCCCTTTATGCGCATCCAAGTAGACTAAAATTTCATTACTTTTTCTAACTGTGTGGTTTGCAATGCATATTTAATAAATTAAGCTAAATGAAACACACGATAAGCAATATCTACAGTCGGATCTCCTGTGGTACGGTTTGTGGTATCATCCACCATCATAATTTCTCAGCTCTTTTCAGCCAATTTCGCTTATTTTCGGTAGATAACTAGTTTATTATGGACCCTACACTGATTAAAAAAAAAGCAATGATGATATCTATGTGTCCCACACATGATTTTTTGCAATTTGAGCAACAAACGATATCTATTTGTAACCACACATACTTCCTATGTGTACAAATAACTACTATGTGTGGCCACACATACTTTTCATTTGACACATCAATTCATATGTGTTTCTCAGAGGGTTTTGTTTATGTATGAACAAATGAATATTAAAGAAACAATAAAAAAAAAAAATAACACCCGAAACAGTACGGAACAACCGTGTTTCTTCAGGAAAGGCAGCAGACGTTTATTCAAACACTCTTTCACGTAAATTTCTTGGTTGACAGTCCCGGAAGCTATGAAAATGCTGCTTTTCAAGCCACAGGTACAGATGGCTTGCCAAACCAGATATTTCTTTGCGAACTTTGACAGTTTCGTGTGCTTGAAAATATCTGCTACCTTTCCCTTGTAGTCGGCTTTGACGTAGGTTTCGTCGTCCATTACCACGCAGTCAAACTTCGTCAGCATCGTCGTGTACAGCCTCCGGGATCGCGCTTTGGCCGTCGTATTTTGTTTATCATCGCTATTTGGAGTCACTTTCTTCTTGTAAGTCGATAGTCCGGCTCGTTTTTTGGCTCGATGCACGGTTGTAGACGATACACCCAGCTTATTTGCGGCATCTCGGAGAGATAGGTTAGGGTTTCGCTTGAAACTACCGGCAACTCTCTTTGTCGTCTCAGCGGCTTCCGGTTTTCGATTTCCCCCGATCCAGACTTCCTGGCTGTCGGCAAACGTTCCCCCAAACACTTTAATTACATTTGTAACGGTTGATTTGGCAACTTTTAGCGATTTTGCCAACTTTGCGTGCGAGTAGCTCGGATTTTCGCGATGCGCGAGCAAAATTTTGATACGCTGCTCTTCTTGCTTGGACGGCATTTTGACAACTGAAGAGTGAATTCCAAAATCAAAATAGGAGCAACATTCTACACACACACACCTTCAAAATGAGGGGTGTTCAGGTTTTTTAAATGCAAAATTGAAAGAAATACGTCAAGTTGATATTGACCAAATTTTGACCGTATCGCCCTTTATGTGGAATTTTACATGGATTTTTGCCAATATATATGTGTGGATTTTTACCCGTGTAGCTACATAAAAAAAATAGCTCAAATACTTGCAGGAAAGCCACAAGACTATCACATCGGACTATAGGATACCCGACTGTATGATGCTGATCAGATGACGAGAAAAGTGGAAATTTATTGCATCATTTGACATCCTATGGACTATTGTTTCCTGTAGACGACGCGTCGGTACACTTAAATAATGGCTCAGCACTCATCGTGTTTTCCATCGTAGGAATCATGTTTTCCATTGTGTGTCAAGTTTGCATTATTCCGGTCTCTGTCGCAGACTCTTTTGTGTTCACGATCGAAAATGAGCCGAAAAAATAGCCATTATTGCAGTAAACAATAGCACGTTATGGAACAATATTCAATTCAGCTGCAAAACCTACTACGATTCGCAGTTTTCGGAATGATTTGCACTTCTATTTCACAAAAGGGAAAATCAGTGTGAGGGAAAACATCGGGAGATAGGTGGATCCCAACAACAGGCTCACACCTTCCAAAAGACTGCAAATGAATCCAATTACATTGTTCGCAGTTCTGGTGTTTTGTGAGGGGATGTTTCACTCCCTGTGCTGATTGTCACTCCCATGCTGTTCGTTCACGGTTGGTTGTTGTTCATTAAGTGCACTTGACCGGAATGTTTTCGAGTGTGTTGGGCCAACATGAAGTGGGGGGTCCGTTCTGTGAAAAGAGCGACAAAGAGAGTGAGCCAATTTCGCATATACATTTTCATTTTCACTTTACAATGGTTGTTGCAGAAAACAATGAGATTTATAATTACATCAACAATCTGGTGTGCTGCAAGTTGAACCCCACCGGCTGGAAGCCGTATGTTATCGGCACGATCCTGATAGCACAGCTCTGCTGCTGCTGCTCCTGCTGCCTAGGGGTAATATTGTGAGACCAGAACTGCGAAGCAGTTTTAATTTGATTTTCGACCGCTCGGATCGTTGATGGAGGTTTCGAAAAGTACACAAATCGAGTTTTGCTCATTAGCCTACTGAAGGAAGGCAATTTTCGGGGAACTGAAATTGAGTTGACCGACCGGTTTGAACGCCCACAAATTGGATTAATATTTGCTTGCCCGGAAGTGCTGAGATCACTTGGTTCACAGAATCAATGAAATTCTATCAAGAGGCTATGCATGTGGAATTGAAAAATGTAAAACTACGTAATAGTACCATTATAGGAGATATTACTATTGTCTCATTTCAAACAAATTAAATAAAATTGACAACAACGTATACCATATGATTTAAGTGCAGTAGTTAAATATTTCAAGGACACAGTCTAAATTTATAAATGAAAATAAGAAAATGGCTGTAGAAACAATACTTCCATCAATATTACTTTCTGAATACATACAAACGACCTCCCACTGATGGATGAAACATGTGTGAATTTATATGTTATCACTAGGGTATGTGCCCCTTGACTTGAGTTTACTGCGAAGTCCGTTGATCCGTGAAATACCTTAAAAGAAACGATAAAGTAAGATTAACTGAAGTTGGTGACAACATTGTGAATACTAAGTAAAGAATGTAGGTGAAGCCTCGTGTAAAGTAAAGTCAAATTGTGGGGTGTACGTATCAATAATGCTTCTGAATTGCAAGTAGAATCTATGATGCTAGAGTGTAATATTTGTACTTACCTGAAATATTTAATTACAGTTCAATCGTCGAAATTCGTGGTGAAATGGATAAACGTCAGACAGGATCAAAAGGACGAAATGCTAAGGGATCAAGCTGTGTAGCCTGTCAACGTCCGGACTGTGCAGAGGACTTAGTCCAGTACGTTTACTGCGACGTCTGGAAACACTTTTCATGCGCCACTATAAACGAAAGCGTCGTGTTTGTGTGTGGCAACTGTTCCACCCAGCAAGCCCATGACGCCATCTCGGTGCGTACCGGATCTGTGCTCCAACTCATGTTCAACGTTCTCCGTTTGCCTGAGTCAGCTGGTAGAACATCAAGGGCTAGAGCGTGCTCGTCTGGAATTGGCGGCTATATGTTTGCACCTTTAAAATTGAAGAAATGATCCGTACAAAACTGAAAACCGCTCCATAAAAAACGCATTTATGACCCATAAGACTCTGATGAAAAACCATAAAATAGTGGAAATGATTTATAAAATTCATCAATGTGATCCATATTTTACATAAAATTTCATAAATGTTCCGTTATATATCTAAGGAATGATCGATAAAAGTGTGCGGATTCCCCAAAAATACATTGCAAAAAGATCAATAGCTAGACTGTAACCTTTGCGTACTAAAAAAATATGTGCATATGATCCATAAGTTATTGCCAATGTTCCATAATTAAATTGCCAATGATCCATAAAAATCTTATGATGAACCAATGATCAATTTCTAAAAATGATCCATAGGAAAACAACTTCATGCTCGTAAAATTTTAGGTATGATCAATAAATTATATATGAATGTTTCCAACACATGAGCTGGAACCATTTGCTTTGCTTCCCCCGAAGAAAAACCATTATCAGAAATGTTTTGTCTCAGAAAATGCCGACGTCATTGCCCAAAGAACAAGCGAACAGTGCAGTTCGTTCTGTCCGCTCTCCGTTGCTTTGGAAGTTTTTCACGAGTTACTTCAAGTCTTCAGTTTTACTCGATCGCGAGTGAAATCGAGTTTTGGTTTTCATCATTATCATCATCGTTCAGCTCAACGTCTAGCCGGTACTCGCGGCCACACATCGCCGCTCGGCAGCAGCAGCACATTCGTTGACCGGCTGCAGCAGATCAGCAATACATATAAGTTTTTGTTTCTCCAGAATACATTGTTATTTTATTCTGTGTGTGTGAGAGTGTGTGAGAGAGTGTGCTTAGGTTTAGTTTGTTTATCTGTGATTGATGGCATATAATTGAGTTAGTGGTTGAGCGTCATAAGCTCCCACGAACGAGCCATGTATGATTTATCGTAAGATGAATCATCTATGGCGCAAAATGATGGAATAGCTCATAAAGTTACCCGATCACGTGCTTATCCAGATAGTTCAGCTGGTCCGTGGGTTGTCTATTTTCAGCCCAAAACGAAATCTCTTAACATATATCAGATTTCCAACGATCTGACAAAGCGATTCTCGGCCGTGACCGCGATATTCAAATTTAATTTAATTTAATTTATTATTATTAATACTCCATCTGACACTGTTGTCTTAATGAAGATGGACAGGGAAAAGACAATTTGAGACGGAGGGGGCTCAAATTGGCATAAAAACCCTGTCTTTTTCTAAAATATATATAACATAAAATACAAATCAAACATTGACATAAATATAACAATGTAGGAAGAGCACAATAACTACACTACAAAATAACTACACTATACATCGATTGCTAGTTACAAAAACAGGTCAAGATGATAAAAAAGTGAAAATCAGTCGTTTGTTCAATTGTCGTTTAACATCATAAATCTTCTCGGTCCATAAGCCCATCGCCTTTTAAGTCGAGTTCCTAAGATAACGTTGCAGAACGGCAGCAGGGACGTGAAAATCGAAATGATTTGAAACATTGTTGAAGTGAGACGCCATGAAGCGTATTGGGTCGTATTGGCCGTATCCAGTATTGCGAGTTGCCAAATACAAAAAGTTACGCCAACGAAGGGAGCGTTGTTGTACGTATATATTAATATCCGCAAGAATAGCAGGTACATCGACATCTCCGGCTAGGACCAACAAAAACCGCTTGCATGTCAGTCCTCCTTTTCTCCAGGGTTTCAATTCCCAATAGCATGCAGCGATGTTCGTATGGCGGCAGGTTAAGACGATCACGCCATGGTAGATGACGAAGAGCTAGGCGCACAAACTTTCTTTGGATCGATTCAATACGGTTAACCCACATAATGTTGAACGGACACCAAACTAAAACAGCAGATTCCAGAATCGAGCGCACCAGAGCACAGTACAGTGATTTCAAACACATAGGATCAGTTAAACCATCGGTAAGCTTTAATATGAAGCCGAGCTGTCTGTTCGCTTTCGAAATCACGTCGTCAAGATGAATTCGGAAGTTAAGCTGGGAGTCCAAAATCACACCAAGGTCTCTAAACTTTTCCAGCCGTTCTAAAATTTGTCCATTAAGACGGTAGCGAAAAATGATCGGTTGACGTTTTCTAGTAAACGAAATAGTGTTGCACTTCGTTACACACAGCTCCAGAAGGTTCCGTTTACTCCAATCCGCAAATAAATCCAACAGTTTCTGCAGGTAGGCACAGTCCTCGATACAAGTGATCATCTTGAAGATCTTCAAATCATCGGCGTAGAAAACACGAGTTCCAGATGGTAAAATGAATGCCGCATCGTTAATGAACAGCAAAAACAGCAGGGGGCCCAGGTTATTCCCTTGTGGAACATCAGATGATGTAGTAAATACAGTTGAAAACGACGAGCCTATCCTAACTCTCAAAGACCGACCAGACAAGTATGACTTGAACCAGCCTACAAAGGCTGTGGATACTCCGAGTTTTTCGAGTTTTCGAAGCAAAAGATCGTGGTTAACTCGTTCGAATGCAGCTTTGAAATCAGTGTATATAGCATCTACTTGCATGCCAGCTCGAATGCAGAAAGAGCTGAATTGCAAAAGATTTGTCGTCACGGATCTCTTCGGGTAGAATCCATGCTGGGCAGTAGATACATAGTTCTTGGAGGCAACGAAAAGCGCTTGATTGACAATAATTTCAAAGAGTTTTGTTTGAGCAAGCACTTAACGATGTTATTCCACGATAATTAGCAATGTTACATTTGCGCCCTTTTTGTGAACGGGGGTCATGTCCGAAGTCTTCCACGCGGTCGGGAATATCATTTGTTGCAAAGAAATGTTGAATAATTTGACTAATGGCTGCACTAAAACGCTCGAACATTTCTTCAAGATGCATGCAGGGATACCATCTGAACCGTATGCCATAGAGTTCTTAAGTTTACGTATCGCATATTCGACGTGCCCCTCATTGATTTGAAAAATTCCAAATTCAAACCTGTCGGATGGTGTTTCACGGAGAGCTTCATATAGATTCGAGGAAGAAATCGGCATGTTCGAGAAAGCACTTTTAAAGTGATCAGCAAATAACTCACACTTGATGTCATTGGTGCTAGAAGAACGATCATTGAGATACATAGTCGAAGGTAATCCATTGTTTTTGCGTTTCGACCGAACAAATGACCAAAAGCGCTTTGGTTGCAAACGTAAATTTGCCTGTGTACGATCAATGTAGCGGGCATACATGAAGCGATAATATCTCATGTAGTTATTGCTAGCCAGAACGAAGCGACGTTTCAAGTGATGTGAACGATTTCTCATATATTTCCGAAGAGCTGCACGGCGGTATCGTTTTAATCTGCGAAGATGGTTGTTTGTCCATGGAGGTTTCAATGCAGGACGTTGAAGTGGCACATCTCAATCTCAGAGTTGAAAGACTCAACGATTTCATCTATATTTCGACCGCCATCCAAAAATTGCCAATCAATCACAGAGAGCGCTTCATTCAACAGGTTATAATCAACACGACGGAAATCAAGCCGTGGATTGACATTTGATTTCTCAAATCTCACGGGTAGAGGCAATGAAACAGCAACGTCAATGGGAAAAAAAAACACAACACAACAAAACCCCACCACCCCAAAAACCGCCAACACCACACACCAAAAACAAAAACCAACAAAAAGAAAAATCAAAACACACCACAAAACACACACCAAAAAAAAAAAAAAAAAAACAAACAACATAATAAAAAGAAAAATTACCTCCCCCCCCACGGGAAGGGTATACAACCCCACGCTCACGCAAAACGTTTGCAATTTAATTTTTACCCACAGCTGCTCCAACGCCACGCTAGTTGGGGCGAGCCGACACAACAGCATAATCTACACGATACTTCTATCAAAACACCTCCCCCACGACGCTTTCTACTATTCAATGGATTACGATCTGAGCATGAGCATGAGCATGAGCATGATTGACCGCCCGAGGTTACTACTCCGTTATTGCCACATCAGCTGTAATAACACAGAGAACCAACAGATGATGCTTGGGACTAGCATACATCTTCAATGTGTAAAAACTGGTGATCTCAATTTACGACAACACCGGCGCCGGCCTCGCCCGAATGCAGGTCAAATAAGGAAAGGGAAGGAATATGTTGACGTGATTCTCGCTTTATTGAAAGCCGAGAACACCTCTGCACTTTCACGAGAAATCACTGCGATGTTGGATAACAGGATTGGGTGGCAGCAGGGTTCGTTTTGGTAAACGATAAGCTGAATTCACGCGTCGTCTAGTAATATATTTAAACATAAGTAGCGCTTTCCAACGGGAATCGATTTAAACCAACAGTAAGGATGCTATTGGGGCCATTCACAGAGTGTGATGGTGGTTTTTCATTGGTAAAACAAGATGATTTTTAATAATGCTGGTAAGCCGATTTGGACCGATTTAAACCAACAGTAAGGATGCTGTTGGGGCCACTCACAAAGTGTGATGGTGGTTTTGCATTGGGAAAACAAGATGATTTAATAATGCTGACAAGCCGATTTGGACCGATTTAAACCAACAGTAAGGATGCTGTTGGGGCCACTCGCAAAGTGTGATGGTGGTTTTTCATTGGGAAAACAAGATGATTTTTAGTAATGCTGGAAAGCTGATTTTGACCGATTCAAACCAACAGTAAGGATGCTGTTGGGGCCACTCACAAAGTGTGATTGTGGTTTTGCATTGGGAAAACAAGATGATTTAATAATGCTGACAAGCCGATTTGGACCGATTTAAACCAACAGTAAGGATGCTGTTGGGGCCACTCGCAAAGTGTGATGGTGGTTTTTCATTGGGAAAACAAGATGATTTTTAATAATGCTGGAAAGCCGATTTGGACCAATTTAAACCAACAGTAAGGATGCTGTTGGGGCCACTCACAATGTGTGATGGTGGTTTTTCATTGGGAAAACAAGATGATTTAATAATGCTGACAAGCCGATTTGGACCGATTTAAACCAACAGTAAGGATGCTGTTGGGGCCACTCGCAAAGTGTGATGGTGGTTTTTCATTGGGAAAACAAGATGATTTTTAATAATGCTGGAAAGCCGATTTGGACCGATTTAAACCAACAGTAAGGATGCTGTTGGGGCCACTCACAAAGTGTGATTGTGGTTTTGCATTGGGAAAACAAGATGATTTAATAATGCTGACAAGCCGATTTGGACCGATTTAAACCAACAGTAAGGATGCTGTTGGGGCCACTCGCAAAGTTTGATGGTGGTTTTTCATTGGGAAAACAAGATGATTTTTAATAATGCTGGAAAGCCGATTTGGACCGATTTAAACCAGTAAGGATGCTGTTGGGGCCACTCACAAAGTGTGATGGTGGTTTTTCATTGGGAAAACATGGTGATTTTTAATATGCTGAAAAGCTGATTTGGACCGATTTAAACCAACAGTAAGGATGCTGTTGAGGCCACTCGCAAAGTGTGATGGTGGTTTTTCATTGGGAAAACAAGATGATTTATAATAGTGCTGAAAAGCCGATTTGGACTGATTTAAACCAACAGTAAGGATGCTGTTGGGGCCACTCACAAAGTGTGATTGTGGTTTTTCATTGGGAATACAAGATGATTTTTAATAATGCTGGAAAGCCGATTTGGACCGATTTAAACCAACAGTAAGGATGCTGTTGGGGCCACTCACAAAGTGTGATGGTGGTTTTTCATTGGGAAAACAAGATGATTTAATAATGCTGACAAGCCGATTTGGACCGATTTCAACCAACAGTAAGGATGCTGTTGGGGCCACTCGCAAAGTGTGATGGTGGTTTTTCATTGGGAAAACAAGATGATTTTTAATAATGCTGGAAAGCCGATTTGGACCGATTTAAACCAACAGTAAGGATGCTGTTGGGGCCACTCACAAAGTGTGATTGTGGTTTTGCATTGGGAAAACAAGATGATTTAATAATGCTGACAAGCCGATTTGGACCGATTTAAACCAACAGTAAGGATGCTGTTGGGGCCACTCGCAAAGTGTGATGGTGGTTTTTCATTGGGAAAACAAGATGATTTTTAGTAATGCTGGAAAGCCGATTTGGACCGATTTCAACCAACAGTAAGGATGCTGTTGGGGCCACTCACAAAGTGTGATGGTCGTTTTTCATTGGGCAAAAACCGTTTGGACCATTTAAACCAACAGTCACCCCACAACCCCCCTCTCACCGACCCTCCCACCTTCCATCTCCCCCCCCATCAACGCCCCCCCACACCCCCGAGGCCCCACCAACCCCCCCGCCCAACCCAAATCATCCCCCTCCAACACCCCCATTCCTCCATTCTCCCGCCCCCCCCCCCACCCCCCCACCAAAATATTTCTTTTTTTTTTCCCCCACACTTCCCCCCTAAACACCACCACCACAACAATATTCTCCCCCCATTCCCCAGTGCCCTTACTCATTTGGAAGCACGTGTAATGAACGAGTTAAGTTCTGATCTAATCGCCTTACAATATGCAACCACGGGGAATTTCTTCGGTTAAATTGTATGCAGATGCTGCTAAGCGGGAAAATATGCGAGCAGGAATGAGCAGCAGACAATGAATTCTGTAGAACAGCACAACCGAAATTCAATCACTGAACGGTGGTAAAATACAACGGAAATTACAGATATTTCACAATCGCGCACTAATACAAGGTGGAAAAATGTAAAATCGAAAGCACAAAATATTATTCGTATGTGAATACGCAGTTAAAAAGTAAATAAGACGTAGAGCGAGCGATTATACAAACATAAACAAACAGTGTTGCCAGAACAATTGAAGGTGTGGTCACCGAAACAAGTGTGAACCCTGAGATCCTGCTGAAACAGGTGGTTGGTCGATTTAAGAACCACCTGCTTTCTCCAGTGAAAATACTGGATTTGAAAAGACTTGGCACAGTATCGATCACTAAGGGTGAAAAGAAGTTTACACCGTCAGACTCGTTTTGTGTGTTCTTCTCTGGCTCAGCCCTCCCTCAATACGTCGAGTTTAGAAAACTTCGACTACTTGTGCGGTTGTTTGTACCTCGGGTCATGATCTGCCAAAAATGCCAGAGAGGAGACGTACGACCTCCCACTGCGGCAATAAGGCACGCTGCTCAAATTGCGGAGAGAAACATGAGGATGGCGCCTGCATAGACAGCACACCAAAATGCGCTTTCTGCAAAGGAACTCCTCCTCATGCTCTCTCGTCGTTCCCGGCGTACAAACAACGCGGGGTAAAATAAGAACGCTCGCTTAAACAACGTTCTTGGCAATCTTTCGCCGAAATGGTGAAAAAAGCCTCCCCATCGTCCAATGCCAATACAAATCCCTTTGCTCCTCTGTCAGATGACGAGTCTGACTTTGATTTGGCTGCAGAGGGAACATCGTTCAATTTTCCAGAAGGTGCTTCAAGGAAGCGAAGACGCGTCCGCCCACGGAAAGTTTCTGAACAGAAGCCCGAAACTAGCTTGCCCATTTCAAGGAAAGATGCGAAAAAGGAAAAAAACAATTCCACCTGGTTTTCGTAGTACTAACTACACCCAGGACTTTCCATCTTTTCCGGGGACATCCAAAACCCCTGATGCCCCGATTTTAAGAACAGAAGCCCCTCCTCGAGTGGGCTGTTCTCATTTGATGACATTGCCGAAGGAATCCTCAAGTACCTCGAAATGTCTGACATTGTTTTGGCAATGCTTCCCACAGTGAAGACTTTTTTGAAGCAATTGACAATTAAGTGGCCCCACCTTGCAGCAATCATTTCCTTCGATGGATAATTTTCCAAATGATGTCGGGGATTTGATCACTGTTCTACAGTGGAATTGTCGAAGTCTTGTTCCTAAATTGGAATCTTTTAAATTTCTAGCTCACAATCCGGTTGTGATGCATTCGCTCTTTGTGAAACATGGCTCGCTTCCGAAATCGATCTTCCTTTTCATGATTTCAATATTATTCGTCTTGATCGTGCGGATTCACGTGGAGAAGGAGTACTTTTGGGGATCAAAAAGTGCTACTCCTTCTATAGAGTGAATTTTCCTCCTATTCCAGGTATTGAAGTTATCGCATGTCAGGCTGTTATTAAAAATAAAAGCCTTTGCATTGCTTCTGTGTATATTCCTCCAAAGCCTCAATAAACCAAAAACAACTTTCAGATATTTGTTCGGTTCTTCCTGCTCCACGGTTGATCATGGGAGATTTTAACTCTCATGGTACAGGCTGAGGAGAACTGTACGACGACAACCGGTCTTCTTTGATATATGACCTCTGTGACAACTTCAATATGACAGTTCTTAACAATGGAGAAGTAACACGTTTGGCTGGTCCATCCTCAGTTGGCAGTAGATTAGACCTCACGTTTTGTTCGAACTCATTATCGTTGCATTGCACATGGAATGTGATTTAAGATTCCCACGGTAGTGGTCATTTGCCAATAAAAATTTCGATTGCCACCGGGTTCAATCCATCGGAATCCATTAACGTCGCGTATGATCTTACCCGTTACATCGATTGGACAAAGTTCAGGACAGCAGTAGATGAAACCGTAACGAAAGTAGAAGAGCTTCCACCGCTAGAGGAATATAACTTCCTCTCCAACCTGATCTTAGACAGCGCCCTTCAAGCTCAAACTCGACCAGTTCCAGGATCATCATTTCGCAGGACACCTCCTTCCCTATGGTGGGATCCGCAATGCACCGAGGTTTACTGTAAAAAGTCCGAGGCGTTCAAAGTTTTCCGTAGACGTGGAACACCTGAGCACTTTGAAGTATACACGGCTCTCGAACGCGAATTTAAGAGCCTCATCAAGGCCAAGGAACGCGGATACTGGCGAAGATTCGTGGACGGGCTATCGCGCGAACGTCGATGATAACCCTTTGAACAACGGTGGAAAAATGGCGTAACCAACCACCAACAAACAAAAGCAAGAAGAACTCGAACAATGGATCCCCAAATTCCCCCCAAAAAAGTGTCCACAGACTCTGCCCCCACACAGAACACCCCTCGCAATCGAGAGAACGCTATAGAAGATAACACACCCCCTTTCTCTGTGAACACTCTCTCTCTCGCACTCCTTTCCTTTTGCAAAAGGGGCCACAGACACATAGAAGAAAATGCACAACGCGCAAAAACACCCCCCACACCGCGAAAAGACGCGCTGAACGAGCTTAATCAATCACCGGCACGCACCAAACAACCTACCGATTGAAGAAGACGGAGAGAGATTGTAAAACAAAAAACAAGTTAACCCGCCGTCCGACCACAACTCCTATCGACCCTTCGCGATGTTATCTTGCATTCGAAAGTTGTTGAAAAAATGGACCCCCTCCCTCTGGACAAATGTGTTGAGACGAACAACCCGCTTTCAGATACTCAACATGGTTTCCGTAGGAGTAAGAGAACGAACGACTGTCTCGCGTTAATTTCCACAGACATTCAGTTAGCTTTTGCTAAAAACCTGAATTAATCCACCGATGGTGAGACTGAACCCTTCTTACACTTCACCAGAATTACGAACTAAAATGTGGCCAAAATGGTACTGTATACATATTTTCATCAGAAATTCCAGGAAGAACCAGGAATATTCGATATGTCATACATTCAGTTTATATAATGAATTATATGTCAATCCTGAACGTATTGTTCATCGATGAGATTAAAATATTGCCATTAATAGTCTTCAACGACCTGTTTATATTAGGTATATAAAAGGAAAAATTACATAAATATTAGAAACTCCATATAATCAGTCCATAGAATGAATTATTACACAATCCTAAGCGCTCAATTTTGATTATCGATATGGATTCAAGATGCTTAACAAGTACATGTTCGTTGAAAATTGTATAGTTATAGTGAATGGAGACTTTGTGTAATTTTCGAATATACTCGTTGCAGTTCAAAACCGGACCACTTGAGCCAATCGATCCAGCTCTAATTCTAAGTCGCATAGTGTGGCTAGTCCGCTGAATGTGCTATACAACGCACCAGATGCAGAACAATAGAATACAAGCGGCATCGATTGGGGTGGAGTGGTTTTGTTCGGTTTTGCGCTGCAACGAATTATGTGCAATTATATGCTCTCAGGTATTGTTTTGGTCATATCTCCATGAAGGATTATCCAATCATAATGAAATTTTGATCAATTATTTAAAAATTTTATAAATTTAATTTGGCGCTAACAAAACTAAAATCGGTACACAAATAGCTCAGTATGTAATCGGAGACTACCACTGTTTGATTACTATTATAATAGGCCGTCAAGTACTGTTTCGTTGATATCTTCGTAACGAAATGTCCGAATAAAAAAAACTCAATAGCGTTCTATGGGAATGTTGTAGCTTTCATTTGCCGTCAACAGAACTGAAATCGGTTCACAAATGGCTGAGAAACCGATGTGACATTATTTGTAACGCACACACACACATACACACACACACACACACACACACACACACACATACACACACACACAAAAAAAAAAAAAAAAAAAAAAAGACATGTGCTCAGTTCGTCGAGCTGAGTCGAATGGTATATGACACTCGGCCCTTTGGGCCTCGGATTAAAAGTCGAATTTTCAAGCGATCTTAATACCATTCTTTTGGTTTAAGAAGGGTAAAAA
>JAHHFK020001960.1:0-59798 GCA_024533555.2 Aedes koreicus | reverse complement strand
CCTAACCTATCTCTCCGAGATGCCGCAAATAAGCTGGGTGTATCGTCTACAACCGTGCATCGAGCCAAAAACGAGCCGGACTATCGACTTACAAGAAGGTAGTGACTCCAAATCGCGATGATAAACAAAATACGACGGCCAAAGCGCGATCCCGGAGGCTGTACACGACGATGCTGACGAAGTTTGACTGCGTGGTAATGGACGACGAAACCTACGTCAAAGCCGACTACAAGCAGCTTCCGGGACAGGAGTTTTATACGGCAAAAGGAAGGGAAAGGTAGCAGATATTTTCAAGCACACGAAACTGTCAAAGTTCGCAAAGAAATATCTGGTTTGGCAAGCCATCTGTACCTGTGGCTTGAAAAGCAGCATTTTCATAGCTTCCGGGACTGTCAACCAAGAAATTTACGTGAAAGAGTGTTTGAATAAACGTCTGCTGCCTTTCCTGAAGAAACACGGTTGTTCCGTACTGTTTTGGCCGGATTTGGCATCTTGCCATTACGGTAAAAAGGCCATGGAGTGGTACGCCGCCAACAACGTGCAGGTGGTTCCCAAGGACAAGAACCCTCCCAACACGCCAGAGCTCCGCCCAATTGAGAAATACTGGGCTATTGTCAAGCGGAACCTAAAGAAGACCAAAAAAACTGCTAAGGACGAGCAGCAGTTCAAGGCAAACTGGCTTTCTGCGGCGAAGAAGGTGGACAAGGTGGCTGTACAAAATCTGATGGCAGGGGTCAAGCGTAAGGCCCGGCAATTCGGATTTGGAAAAGCGGAAGCCTAACTGAATATTTTTCCTGAATTTTATACTAATTGAACTTGAAAAAGAAATTTAATTTGATTTTTCAAATAAACGATTTCACCGATTTACACGCGTTTTCCCTTGACCAAATTTTGACCGTATCACCCTTTAACAAACACCTCCTCTTCAAACAAAAAAAAAAACATTCATAAAAAAACTACTCCGTTCGCCTCCCCCCTTCCGCCCTTCCCAATAACCACCATTTTTTCTTCGTTAGACATGCATCAAAACACTTTGTCAGGAAGCAGATGATGAGTGAAACAATTTTTGACATATTTTAGTGCCACAATTTCTTTCCACACATCGCTGGTTCGATTAACATTATTTGTGGTATCAATATGTACACTCTCGATGGCAATTTTCACGACATTTAAGGCGGACATTTTTTATTTTTAAATTCTAACTCACTCGCGAAATTGCTGAAGGTCGAAACACGAAAATGTACACTGCAGTTGCTAGAACGAAACGACAAAGCTGATCACCGTCTCAGATGCACCCCACACAACCAAAATGCACGTATATTGAAGTTTGTTTTCCTGATATTCAAATATATATATGTAAGCAAGCAAATCGTATAGAATGCAAAAATATGGCTTATACATGCATAAGTGGAAGCGATATGCGTCCAAATTACATTGTTTTATTAAATGAGTTGATTTGACATCGTATGCGATTAAATCTGTAATAACAAATTCGATTTAAAAAGTCTAACGATGTAAATCCGATTTAGTTTGTGACGCAGTACGATGGATAAATGACACATCGCATATAAGTCAAAAATTTGCACTCTTTACGATTTAACTTAAACATAATACGATTGGATGCGATTTTGACTTAAAATGTAGGAATATACGATACTATCTGAACACTGTTATACGACTTCTGGTTGTCTGGGACCCCTCAGGATGCCATATCGCATCGAGATGTCATCATTTGTAATAAAAGCTGATTTCTAAAGGGCTAATGAACATAACCGAAGGGATGCATACGTGGTGAAAAAAATACACCGGCGCGCTGGTCGAAAATAGTGGCCGCGGCGGCGCTATAAAATCGTCGGCGGCGGTGGCGTGGCGCGGCGCTTTTTTTGGCCCCTGGGATTTATAAAAAAAAAAATTTTAAAAAAAAGGATATTATAATATGAGCAAAAAATTACATGTGTGTTGTCTGTTTTTTTTTTGAATTTTTAGACAAACTTGCGCATCCATTATGAACCAGAAAATTTAGAAAATTTATGACTGCCATGAGAAAAAACAATAATTTTGAATTTTAAATTATTCTACAATACCTGATAACCTGGAAGACCTGAAATGCATCATGCAAAAGACACTACATCCTAAATTTCGATAACCTGAAACCAATTTATATGCAATAATATACTATCATATCATAAAAACAAAAAACGATAAAAAATGTATTTTGCCTCTATTTCTGTTATTCGGATGGATCGAAGGCAAGGATGATCCCAAAGCGCGCTGCAACTACGAGCCTAATGTGAATAGTAAAATTCTCAATGTGACCTCCAGGCACACGATCGTCTGTAGCTGGTCGAAAAACTACTTGATGTGATATTTTCACAATGGAACTGACTCTTAGCTTCGGGTCTTGACCAAGAATCCCTACTGAGCCCTTGCGGTCAGGTACGACAAGCCTTATATGTCATTTTTTTTGGTCAGCGCAAGAGAAATGACTTAAGGAAATTATTACGATTAACTAAGAAAACCATAGAGAAGTGCACACATGGATTTCATATAGGCCTTATGAAATCAATATACAATAGGCTCATGAAGTTTTATAAAGCTAACTTTTTGAATTAGGATAGGTTTATTTAACGATTTTGATTTTCACAACGATTTCTTATTTTACCCTTTTTTCAAAATTTGGAACCATATTGTACATTGGAGCGTTACAAAAAATGTACTAGGAAAAACCACCGCGATACATTAAAATGATTTGATTACCCAGGGTTCAACCTTTTCGACTGATTTATTGCTTCTCTCCGATAGGTATCAATCGAAAATACATTAAAAAAATTAACGGCTTACACCAATCAAGCACAGGGTCCCTATCAGATATTTATCAGCCTCCAATGCCCTCCAGCAAAATAATTAAGGCGCTAATCTTGAAATCCTACCGCCCTTCGCCACCCACCCGGGTATTGACCTACAATCACGCGGTGGCACAAGGTAAACAGCCACGCAAGGTCGCTTATCCAATATGCGTGGACCTAATTGAAGGCTAATGATTTATTACCGCATGGATCGCAGTCATTAGCTATTACCACCGGATGGGTAATTTTTCTGGGGCTCTAAATTTCGCGGTTGCACAACCCATGTCTGCCTGTTGGGAGGTGGTGATGCGATGAACATCGTTGGGCACCTTTTGGCTTGCGCGGATGGCGATGATGACGATGATGGCAGCAGCCATTATCAATCACCATCTCATGAGAAGAAGGTAAAATTGGTAGCATTTTTTCCGGAGGTTTTTTTCTATTATGATATAATTAAACCTTCCTTGTGCACTTGCCGACCATTTTTTTGTCAACATTAACCATCACGTCGATGAGCACAATTACCTGCGAGAAGGAATCGGTAGCTTGATGTTCACTGTGATTTTTTGTAAAGATTTATTCGATTTTTATAGTACACCTAACAAGCAAGCTAGTTAGAGGTGAGATTTATCCAAATAAACGCCCGTAACTAAATTCACATCAACAAAAGCAATCCGTCGTGCTTTCCCCTCGGGTGATTTGACCACAATTTGGAGAACAGTCACTTAATGCGATGGGGTGATTTTACGGTGGACCCTATAGTTCACCCGTTTCGTCAGAAATTGGTGTGGAATTGAATTGTGTAATGATGATGGTGTAGTTGCTGAGAATTGGTGGCTAGCACAGCGGCTGTCATTGTAATGCGTAAATGTGCGTTTCAAAATTTAGACCGAGCTGCCATTCATCTTAATCGTACAGATACTCATTATTAACGGGTTGTGTTTTTTTTTCTCCGAAGTCCAAACCAACAAAAACTAGGTGAAAGATGACCACTGTTTCGAGGTCGTTGTTAATGTTTCGGTTCATCACGGCGAAGTTGCTTGTTAAAGTGCAATGATTATTTGTTTTATTGGTGATTGTAATCGTAGTATGGCGAAATTCTTAGTCAGTGCACTAAAAGACGCGATTCAAATTGTTTAGGTAATCTTAGTATTATGGTATTATCTTACTATAGTAAGATAATACTAAGATTACTTAAACAATTTGTATATTGACTAGTGATTAAAAGTGCTCTCAGGTCTAAATGAATAAAACCATTTTCGTAATTTCTGTAATAATCACAGTAATTTGGAACAAAATAGATTCAATACTACTATTTTTCCATAAAAACAGTCACTGTTATGGGTCACCCAGTATTATGGGTCTGGGTCAATACTGGGTGACCCACTATTGTGGGTCACCCAGTATTGATTTATTTTGATTTTGAACAAAATTTAGTTAGATATAGCCATCAAACTTAACATAATGTGTTTTGAAATTGGAAATTTCTTCTCAACATCATGGGATCCCAGTAATGAACAGTAGTTTCCGCTAGAACCAAAGATGTGAAGAGAAAGTATCGATAGGTCCGATAGAGCTCGGCAGGTTATTTAATTGAATAGAAGTAGTTTGAAATTGAGCGTAGAGCTTTGTTTTGGCAGTGTTTCGAAGCAAACACAGACTAACCTATCCTATTTACAAGTGTTGATATATACTAGTGGTCAAGTCACTAGACCCATAACCTCAACGTTCATGGTTCGAATGCAGATTGCTCCATATTTCAATTATTTCAACATCATTATATTTCATAAGGCGAATTAATGAAATTCATACTGATTTCTTGTGGCAAATAAGCATAATGCAATCTTATGGATATCGAAAGTTTATTTCGCTGAGTCTAAGTCGAGGCGCCCACTGATGTGGCGGAAGTGTGGTATCACATAACATGTCAAAACATCGAGTCAAAATCTTGTGGCGTGAGGCGAACGTCGAAAAGGTGTTTTGACATGCTAGCAGATGCAACACCTCCGCCACACCAGTGGGCGCCTCGACTAAGGTTTTTTCTCCATGGCCTTTGAAAAAAAAACTAGCGTTTTTACAAGTTTGGTTGTTGAAATTCATTCTGGTTCACACAGCGAATGAATCATAAGATAAACGAGGAAAGATTACAGGAAGTCTAGCACACACCAAATAATCTTAACTGATTCCAGCAATAGCTTTTGCTGAAAAAAAAAGTCAGCAAAACACTTGTTGCTGATATACCAGCATATCTTAAAACAAATAACTGAAAATCAGCATCGATATTTACTAAATATCCTTCAGCACTCACATTTATGCTGTTAACCAGCATTCTTTTTGAAATTTTGTGTAATCCAGTATTATTTACCGAAAATTAGCAAATATTTTTTTACTGACTGTAAAGCAGTAACTAATATTTACTGTAGACCAGTAAACTATTTTATCTGTCAACTTCAAACGTTACAACAGTTTTATTAGGCGGTGTGCATGCCTAGAATTTTTATGATCGCATGAATTTTGGTTTAAGTTAAGCATTTTGAATTTATTATGTAACGTTTGCATTAAAAAAATGAACTTTTTTCAGATGATAATAAAAAAAACCTAAGACAGATAATTGCTTTTGATAAATTTCCCATGGAAAGTTATTATTTAAGCTCACTTGCAAAAAAATTCTACGCCCTTGCGAGCGGCCTTCCGGCAGTTAACCGAAACATTCGCTATGGCGGACGAAAACATGCATGTAGGCTTGTTTTGGAGTTGTTTCTTTGTTTTATTTATCAATTCCTCCTCAGTTTTCGCGACAAAATTGTTGGAGTAGATCTTACGCTTCAGGTTGGCCCAGAAATACTCGATGGGACGCAGCTGGGGGACGTTGGGCGGGTTCGCCGACTTGGGTACCACATCGATATTCAGCTGCTCCATCTCCTCCGACGATTGCTTCCAGTAGTGGGCCGACGCCAGATCCGGCCAGAACACCGCGCCTTCGCTCTTATGGTATTTCTTAATGAACGACGGAACTTCCGGCAGGCATTTCGTACTATAAATTTCCTCGTTCACGGCCAGTCCGGAGCGAAAGAAGAGCGGCTTTGACATCCCCTTCTCGCTGATTGTCAGCCACAGCAAGACCTTCTTGGGGAGCTTGGTGTGAGAAAAGAACTTCACCTCGGAGCTCACTTCCTTCGTGGGGGAATTAAAATACGAAGTACCCTGCCAGTCGTTGCCATCCAGGGTGAGATAGGTTTCGTCATCCATCACGACCGCCCCGTCGCGATTCGCCGGGAGAATCGAGTTAACCATCTTATTCAGCCGCAAAATGCAAGCCGCTGGTTCATTGCCTGCAGCTTCGAAACCAGTGGAAACAACTTCCGCTTCCTGACATGTATGTTCATTTTCGCCAGGTACTTTTTCACTGTTTGGCTGGTTGAACCGACCTCTCGGCCAAGCGCACGCAGCGATGTAGCCACTTTTTCCTCGGTCTTCCTCTTCAGCATCCTTTGGAGCTTCTTGTCACTCAGGGTCGTCGGCCGTCCGGAACCGGGCTTTCTTCCGATGCTCTGATTGTTTTTCTAATAGTGCTATTGTAGATGCCAGAATGGGCGCATCCGGCGTCCAAAAAAAGGCGCACGATGTCCGTTTTCGACGCGGTGGGGTGCCGTTCTTTGAACGCACACACTTCTGAACGGAGTTGCTTCACTGTTTTTGTCATCACGGGTAGAGTTTGACTGATAGAGCTGTCAAATTTTGTCTGATGACTCATGGGTTACTATGATTGATGCCGCATGGGTTATTTTGTCAGAGCGGGTGAAGGTAAACCCATGAAAAATCAGCAATTTTTGACCTTTTTTTTAATGCAAACGTTATGCGGGACTACAAGCGGTTGTGGGCGCCCAACAAACAAACGAAAGCGGTAAATATGCATACTTGCTTTATTTAAGCTGAATTACGACTTTCGTAGCTGAATGAAAAATCTGGCTGAAATATAAGCTGGATAACCATGTTCTCAATTGAAATATTAACATAAATTCAAGTTTTTCATTTTGTTTGAATAACATACTTAGTAAAAGCTATTTTAATATATATATATATGTAACTCAATTTACACAGTTCAACAAAGAGATGAATAACAGTTTATAAATCCGTTTAAACATCGTTTATATAGCCTAGCTAATAAAACCTGATATTGAATTGAACAATAGCTGTAATCTACATCACTATTCAACTATATAAGCTAAAGAAAAATAATACAAGAGCTTTACACAGGTGTCTTAATTGACTTTTATTCAACCACTGAACAATTAGTTTAAATACAGTTTATGCCTCTAATGCAACGCCTTTTAATTAGCCTTATATTTAGTTGAATAATAGCTGTGGTTTAAACCAATAGTCAACAAAATAAACTACCAAATACAGGTCGTTTAAATGCCGTAGTGAAGTCTCCGAAGTGTTCGTAATTTTGGTTGATCAATATTTCTTCTTCAATTTCAAGTTATGCTGGATAAATGATATAGCTATTCATTGAATTCAGTTAATTCCTATGTTTTCGTTTATGAGTTGTTCATTTTTGGTGCCGGTGAAAAAGTATTGACCTGTTTTCAAGGCTTCACAGGCTACTCTTTACATTGCCGATCCGAATAGAAAACAGCGCAGTGATAACACATAACATCAGAATATATTGTCATATCTTTATTCGTCTCTTGTTCAACATGTTCTTGTCAGTAATGCACGTAGTAAAACCAAACATTAAATATCAAAGCTTGTGTACAGCTTGCTACTACAGACGTTTAATAACAATATTTAGAAGGTTTAATTGAGCACTGATGTTGCTTATTTACAGACAACGCTATAAACAGAATATCAATGTGGCTCAATTAAAGCATCACTTCTGCTACTATTCAATATATAATATTGAGCTTATATAGAGCATTCGTTTATACTTCATTCAATGCTAGGATAGCGCAGTGGGTATGTCACATAGTTGAGGATACGTAGGTTGATGGTTCAAATCTCGCTTTTAAATGTTAATAAATAAATGTTACATAATGTTTCTGTTAGTGTACATGTATGATAATATCAAATTAAAAGTGCATAGTATAAAATGTCTGTATCGTATGTATCGTATCATATCATATAAAAAAACAAAGAAAGTTTTATGAGAATTTAAAAAAGTTGAACAAAAGTTCTTTAAAAGACACCGCAGCTTTTCTAATATGAATAATGATGTTGAAGACAAATTTCATCATGACTATTAATTAACAAGGAGAGAATATATTATTCTTTAAAAAAACTCGCTCAGCTCAACAAAGGTCACTTTGACTCTCGGAATTAACCTCAAGTTCTGTGCAGCTCTTAAACAGCATTTATTCAATTATCAGCTGAACTCCATTGCTGCAAACTTGCTTCTTAAGCATATGCAATTGGCAGTGTCCAAACGCACTTGACGACAGCTTAATAACTTCTCCAAATTTGTGTGAATAATGCCTGAACAAAAGTTGTGCTTGAAAATAATTCAGAGATTATTGAACACGCTGCACGCATAATCACAAACCATTCCTGGACCATATTTATTATTGTTGACGACCGTTTCCGTTATTGTTACGACATTTACCCTAATAGTTGACAACTATAAACTTGCAATCTCCTATATAGTTTTAACAATATGTCAGATGGTAAAAGGCCAAATAACTTTATGCTGAATAGGCGGTTAAGTTAGGTTACCATATAAAATTGGCTATTTTCACGAACAAAATTTTTGCTGTACTCTATGCCAAAAAGTTGGTATATAATCCAGACCACGTGCAAACAATAAGAAACCTTTCAATGACAATATGGCAAACATTAACGATATGTGTTAATGTAGAGGTTGTATGGTGAAAGCGAGATTAAACTATTGGATAACAATAACATAAATATATATAATATATCTTACATTTGAAATATAGTTTTGACTATATAGTAAATTGTTTTTCGTTATGCGGGGAAAAATATATATTTATATAAATTAATTTTTTTTTTTTGCTCTTTCTCAAAAAAAAAAAAAATGAAAATTTAGATATGGAAATATATAAAAAATATATTAATAAATTTTTATATTTTTTGGAAAAAAGAAAAAAAAAAAAAAAAAAAAAAAAAAAAATTAAAAAAAAAAAAAATAAAACTTATTTTTTTTTAATAAAAAAAAAAAAAAAAAAAAAAAAAAGTTTTTTTGATTTTTATTAAAAAATAAAAATAACAGAAAAAAAAGAAAAATAATTTTTTTTTTTTTCTTCTCCTTTTTTCACCAAAACAGAAAAAGTATTGCTGAAGAGAAGCCAAAAAAGAGTTTTTTTTTTTATATATAATTTTTGTTGTTTTTTTTGATTTTTTGTTTTTTGTTTTTTATATTCAAAAAAACAAACACAAAAAAAAAAAAAAAAAAAAAACTTTTCCACCCAAAAAAAAAAATGTGTTGCGGGGGGATTGTTAAAACAAAAAAAAAAAAAAAAGTCCCCCCGCCCCCCGAGGGAGGGGGGGGGTGGAAACACACACCAAAACAAAAAAAAGAATCAAATTTTGTGGCGGGGGGGGACGCGCACAAAAAAAATAGAAAGCGAGAAGATGTCTCACCCCCCCCCCCCCAGTAGGCGCCTGCGCGCTAAGGTGAGAATACCTATACGCTAAGATCAGTTTACTTAAATATGAGTAAACTTTACCCATAATCGAGGAAAAGTGCACATACTCATTTTATGGGTAAAGTCGCTTTACCCATATTTGAGTACACATGGTTAACTAACAATATAGGTAATGTTTACTTATATATGGGTAACCAATTTAAAGTTAATTTCACGCAAATATAGGTAAATCTAAAACCTTATATTGAAATTAGACGCAAATATGGATATGGATATGGATTTCTCTGTGCTTCAATTATACTACTACTATAGCAATTGGACTAACTGCTAATTGTTTATTCCATAACAAGTAATACAAATATTGCTGAGAAGTGATTAAAAATAAATGACTAACAGTTGATCAACAATTATTGATCGAATGGTTGAACCCATCAGGTTAAAAAACAAGAACGGCATAACTTTTTCAGATGTTGTGATTCCTCCCACTCCCTCTCATCGTAGTGTATTCTCTGTACAATTCCAAGGTCACAACTCTGCCACAACCTTCTCACCGCTCACCGCTTTCGGAACCAATCCGGATCCAAATGTTTTTTTCAGTTCTTCCATCTTCTACTACGCAATTCCAACTTTCGTAATGGACCTCAATCTGTTGAATCGCAAGATTGAATGATAACCAACCTACTCGATCCACTGAAGCTTACGAACTGCCAATTTTTATTTTTTCATCCAAATATGGGTAATATGCATTTACTCATATTTAGGTAATATAACTTAACTCAAATTGTAAGTGAAGTTGACCCACTTTTGTGAGTACAATTTACCCATATTATGAGTATTGCATCAGTTACCCATATATGGGTGAAACAATTACCTTTTTATGGGTAATTGAGTCTTGGCGTGTAAGGTAAAAAAAACCAATAAATATTCAAAAACAAACATACTCAAATTATATGTAAAAACAGAAAACCCAATATTATGTAATAGTATTGAACGAAGATAAACGTTAAAAATTACCGATTTTTTATCGTTACTTTTTACTGAAAACTGGGTATTTTCTTTGTAGTTTTATTTTATGGAATGCTTAAGGCATGCAGTTTATAAATTTATCCATTCGGTGTAATATTAAAAATTTTGCACTTAACATATGTATTACAGAAAAATGTTTTCTGTATTAAAAAAAAAGTAATAACATTTAAATTATTACAGACATAATTTTCTGCATCGATGCAACATTTTAGTAGGTTTATTTTTTCAACTCGGGGTGTCACCGAATTGCACCTCGGGATTCACGTTGGTTCACAAGCATCCATCTGAGCTAGAATCAAATAAAAGATTGCAACAGTTTTTGCTTTAAATATTGGGACAAGAATAAACTATTTCTTGAAAGATTAATAAGAAAAATAATAACCTTTCTGCTTACAACAATATGGCTACCGCGTTGCTTCAGCGATGAAAAATTTATGCAATATAAGGTAAATAATTACTTCCAATATTTGAAAATGAACATTACCCATATGTCAGTAAAAATTACTGTTTATTATCGTTTAATTTTACCGATATTTTGGGTATTGTAAACATTACCTAATTTTAGGTAAAATAAAAACCTAATTTTAGGTATTCTCATCTTAGCGTGTAAAATATAAGGAATTATTATGGTTTTTGCTATATTTCTTGATTCAGTGTATGCTTCCGCATGCAATACGAAAAACAATTTGGCACCCCTGGATAAAGCAAACTGTCAGAAATTTGTGTGAACATAAATTGCTGTTTGAGTAATGATGTATCTATAACACAAAAAAAATCATTGCGGCAGGTTCTCAAAACCCGTGTGAGGCCCTAGACCTGCGGCAGAGCATTATACCATTTTCCGTCTCGTAAGAACAACCGATTGACTGCGTTTAACGCATATAGTAAGGAAATTCTATCGTTGGTTTTGTTTCAGAAAATGGACCGTAAAAACATGTTAAAGCTGCTCCTTGGAACTGTGGTAACACTGCACCTGGGGTTCTACTTTGTAAAACCTCTAGTTATGCCGCCAAAGGGAACTCACTCGCTTCCAGATCAAAGACCTTCATACCGATAAGTAATCAAATATAATCTAATGAAATTCAAAGGAGCTGTGATATCTAAGATTCAGAAAACAAGGCGCTGGTTATTGTTTTGAAGAATGATCGGATAATATAGTTTTTTTTATTGAAATATGCAATATATGCCATTCCGAAATACCAAGGACAAACGTAGTTTTCTCGCATTGTTATGGGTGGGAGTTTGAATCAGGAGGGGCATCTTCAAACTCCCACCCACAAAAAAAATCCACCAACTAAACACCGAAGACCGACTGAAGCCAACAATGAGGTGATACGGAACCATCTTCGTCGAGTCGCGATACTCTAAAAACATCATATCGGACTCACTGGCCAACGATTCCTCCGATTCATTCCACTTTAGCTTTCCATCGCCACGGCTGGGGTCGGCTCGTTTGGGGGCTGCGGCTGATCATCATCAGCTGGCGGTTGACCACCACTGGGAGCTGCCTGGCCAATTCCACCTCCGCCACGGCGAACAATGTTGGTCAAGTATTGAGCATTCTCTTGCTCTTCCAAGATACGGAACTTCTCATCCTTGCCGACAATGGCAATGGAAATGTTCTAAAAATTGAGTACATGTTAGGTGTTATCTAAATAGTCTTAATCGCCGTACCTTGTTGTTTAGTTCCACTTCGTTGGGCAAAGTGTCCTGAAGAGCCTGCACTCCGTGGCGAATCAATTCCTCTTTGCTACAATCCGGGAACTCGTTCAAGTGCTTCTCCAGATACGTTCTAGCACTCTGAGATCTGGAACCAATCGACATAGCCTTACAATCAAAGAAGTTGGCACTCGGGCATGTCTGGTAGATGTGAGGTCCCTGATCGTCGTAGCCGGCCACCAGCAGCCCAACGCCATAAGGGCGACGATCGTAACGCTGGGTGCAGACCTGCATCTTATTGCCCACATTGGCAATCAAGCGTCCAACCGGATAGTTATCATCATATGAGTACTTATAGTTCAGACACTCCTGGCGCATATACCGGCTCAGGATTCGCGCATCGGCCGTGATTCCGGCGATCGAGATGCCGAGATGGTCGTCGATGGAGATGATTTTTTTCTGGTACGAGGACAGTTCCGAAGAAGCTCGCTTCAACGCGATAAGCACGGCATATTCCTTATTCTTCAGACCGACGGTTGCCGAGCCGAGCTTGACTGCTTCCATGGCATATTCCACCTGATGGAGACGGCCCTGTGGGCTCCAGACAGTGACATCGCTGTCGTACTGGTTGCGGAACTGTAACAAGGTTAGATTTTTTTTAGTTAACTGTTCAGTGCAAATAAAACAAACATAGCCGGGAAAATATCACATGAACGCTTTACGCTCCTTATTGCTTCGATTGAATCGAAAAACTTCGAGATTAAACGCGAAAATTACAATTAATTTACCATTTTAGTTTTTGAGAAAACAGTTGCTGTGTCACTTGTGGCTGTGAAATTTGGTTTACCGATGACTTGCGAGAGGCCGATTCACAAACACTCAAACGTCAAGTCGTTTTAACCAAGCCCCTGCAAAGGGAAAAGAATTCCAGCAGATTATGACGTTAGCAATGTTGTACTAAAAGAGTTGCCATCAAGAATGGTATCTATTTAATAAGGACCAACAGGTCTGTGCCACAAACGGGGAAGGAAAAAAATGAACGGCAGTTTTTCAATCTTAATGAAAATGTTTAAAAATCAACATTGGACTTCTAGCAGAAAACTGTCCATATTTGTGTACTTTTGACACAAATAACACAGTAATTTATTTCTTGCAGAATCGTAATTGGTCGATTAAGGCCTATATCGACCTAAAAAGTAGAGAGGTAACGGAATTTTGTTCAATATTACCAAGCGGAATTTTGACAATTGATCTGCATGGAACAAAATGTCACCTTCACTTAAGGCCTAGCTACAATAGTGAGCGCCGCGCAACGGCACGGCAGCCTAAGATATTAAAAACACGTTCCCTCGTTTGTTGTGCTACAATGGGCACAAGCGGCAACAGCGGCATTGTACTAAAATGCCGCAAATATTCAGATTGTTGAATAATGGCTGGCCCACAATTGATACGTTGCGGATGCGTTTGCGTGGATTTGACAGTTTTCCCATAGGTTTTCTGTCAAATTTACGTCAACGCATCCGCAACGTATCAATTGTGGGTCAGCCATAAGGGCGGCAGCGTTTGCGCGGCAACTCGAACATTACACTACGAACAGTTTTGGAGCGGTTACAATCGAGGCGGCTCTTCCATGAATAATTTTTTTAAATGTTCACTGATTCTTGTGAAAACAGTATGGATGATGATTGCGATATTACTAAATAACGTTAAATAACACAATAAAGATCTGTAAATCAGATTAAACCGAATTAAATCTACACGGATACAAATTACGTCCATTTAAATTAAAAAAAATCGATGTTCAACTTGAAACATAAGAATTGTTTAGAGTAAAAAAAAAGCATGTTTCGAAGGAAAATAACATTTTTTGAATCAAATTTCAAGGCATTGTAATTTCAACAATACATTCATCGGCAAGGTGAATTTGAGCGTTTATTTTCCTCTTCAGAACGTGGAGCCGAGGCAAAGTTTCGACGCTCGCAACAGGAGCCAATCGTCTCATTTATTGGAAGGTTATTTGCTCGATTTCAGTAGTGATACTATGAGCAAACTCTTTGAACCTGGAATTTGTTAGGATTCAAGCCAAATCTAGAATTTAGCTAACCAAGATTCATAGAATAAATAAAATAAATTTAGAACGCCTCCATTAAAATCTAAAATATGTACGTTTGTTCTTATAATTAATATGTTTAAAATAAACATAAGATGATTTTTATTTCGAACATCGATGTCACTTGATTTTAAACAAAGAAAATGTTTGAAATAATGCAAGTTTATTTTTGCGGCCAGAATAAACTAAGTTTATGTTTGAACTTACCTGGAATATGTTTGTTATGACGGTATTTTTTGCTGCGTGTACTGAGAGTTTGATATTAGATTAACGAGCTGGAAAATCCAAAACTGACCGAGAAAACAAACTTAACGACTTTTTGATCAACTAATGACCTAATGAAAAGTATTCAAGATTTGATCAAAAACTGTGATTTCGAGAAATTTATAACGAAACAATCACGAAAAATTTGAATTGTTTTTAAACGTTTGACCAAAATTACCCCATTGATAGTATCATAAACCAGTAGGTGGTAGATAAAAATCGATCGAAAAATAGTAAAAGTTTATTTAATCAAACTGAATAACTATAGGCATGCGAGAATACTAACATAAGTATAATAAAAAGCTGACATTCCGTGTTTATTGGCTTCTTAATAGAAAATTTTACATATCGGTAGTTCACTTTATCCCAAGCTTTATCCAACATGTGGATCAAGAGGCTTCTGAAAAACTTCTAGTGACTGGATGAAATAATCTTTTGTTTTCATAATACTCAACGCTGTATCATAAAATAACCGCCAATGTCAGTTGCCGCCTGTCTTATTTCGAATATTTTTTATACCACGTAAAATTTCTAATAAAATTAAGAGCTGGCGTGCTTTCTCCATATTCGCAGATTATGAAAATGACAACGCATTGTGAACAAGAAAGCGGCACGCGGCAGAGGCAAATTATTTAGAACATTTTAGTTCATTGCCGCGCTATGCGCACTGCCGTGCCGTTGCGCAGCGCTCGCTATTGTAGCTAAGCCTCTACAAAAGAGGAAAATAATTTTCGAAAGTAAAAGTGACAACACCCACTAGTTTTCGCAGAAAACTCTCACATTCCACTTTTTGTTTTTTTTTTTTTTCTTGTGTATACTTCTCCCCAAATTTTTTTTTCGTCCTTTCTTTTTCCCTTTCCCTTAAACGGAATACAAACAGGATGAGAAAGAAAAAAAAAAAGTTTTCCAACCAGGGACCCCCCCCTTCCCATGGGCCCAAAAACCAAAAAAATCAAGGAAATTTGGTAACAGGCTGATTGGTTCTGTTTCTCCGTGCGTCGTTTACTTCATCACTAATTCAAAACTTCGGAAACCTCTTGTTGGACTAGTTCATCTCGATGTATTCATTAGTCTGTCAAAAACTTTTCCCTGTTTCGTTTCTTGTTCGGCAACATTTCTGTTGCTGATTCAGGGTCCTGCAAACTTTTCCTCAGTTTATCGTGAAGAATAATCCCGTTTCCGCGGCAATCCATACTGCTTACAGCCGGAACAATGGCTTTGCCATTTAACACCAAAGCCCTCTCCAATCGATTGTTTCTAAACAAATGGTAAGAGAAATCTGGATCTATCCTGTTTAACCTCCAAATCTGACATTTGCTCTTCTATTTCGTTGTAGTTGCACCATTTGGCGACCTTACGTCAGCAGCAGCAACACGAATGAGGGCGGCCGTGCCAGCAATCCAGACGGTCCGACCGTAAATATTCCCTCAAAGGAGGTTGTAACTCCACTGCCACCGCTTTCGCAACCCGTTCCTAATCTGGCCCCGGTTCAGTATGCCCGGCCCGGAGATCAGAACAACTTTACGCAGGTCACTAAGCTGTCGAATGGTTTGAGGGTCGCTTCCGAAAACCGGTTCGGACAGTTTTGCACGGTTGGAGTGGTAATCGATTCCGGACCACGATATGAACTTCCCTATCCGAGTGGAGTGTCTCATTTTTTGGAGAAGTTGGCCTTCCAGTCGACGCAATCGTTCGGGGAAAAGGATATTATTTTCAAGGAACTCGAAAAACACGGTGGCATTTGCGATTGCCAGAGCTCGAGGGACACTTTCGTTTATGCGGCCAGTGCCGACAGCCGTGGTTTAGAATCGGTTTCGCAAATTTTGGCCGATGTCGTACTGCGACCGAGGTGAGTGAAGTGATTGTTTTTTTTTTCTATTTGTATGCATCTGTTAAAAGGATTTTTCGTTTTGGGTTTTTAACGCAGGCTAGCCGCTGCGGAAATTGAGTTGGCGCGGCAAGCGGTGAAGTTTGAGCTGGAAACATTGGGAATGCGTCCCGAGCAGGAACCGATTTTGATGGACATGATTCATGCCGCTGCATTTAGGGACAATACTTTAGGACTTCCGAAGCTTTGCCCACCAGAGAATGCAGAAAAAGTCGATAGGGACATGTTGTTGAACTATTTGAGACATCATCACACTCCGGAGCGGATGGTATTGGCTGGAGTTGGAGTGGCACATGATGATTTGGTTCGTTTGGCAGAAAAGTTTTTCGCTGAAGGATCTGCAACATGGGAATCGGAGAAAGTTGTCGCCAAGGGGCCAAGTGGTGTTGACCAGTCGGTTGCACAGTATACCGGTGGGGCCAAGTTGGAAGAATGTGCCATTCCTGTCTATGCGGCGGTTGGTCTCCCAGAGTTGGCTCATGTCGTCATTGGTCTCAAAGGATGCTCTCATCAGGATAAAGATTTCATAGCCGCTTGCGTTTTGAACATTATGATGGGTGGAGGAGGTTCGTTCTCTGCTGGAGGTCCAGGAAAGGGGATGTACACTCGCCTCTACACGAACGTGCTCAATCGTTACCATTGGATGTACAGTGCCACTGCTTACAATCACTCTTACGTTGACTCTGGTCTGTTCTGCATTCACGCCACGGCACCGCCCAATCACGTCAGGAGCCTGGTGGAGGTAATTACCAGGGAACTGTATACGATGCAGGCCAAGCCAGGCGATCAAGAACTGCGACGCGCCAAAACTCAGCTGCAAAGTATGCTGTTGATGAACCTAGAAGCGCGTCCAGTTGTGTTCGAAGACATCGGACGACAAGTTCTCGCCACCGGCGAACGAAGACGACCGGAGCATTTCATTCAAGAAATTGGTAAGGCACTGTTATCTCTTAGGGATTTTCCCTTTGTATTAAATTTCTATTTTCCGCAGAAAAAATAACCGCCGAGGATGTTCAGCAAGTGGCCCGAAGATTCCTGTCTTCGCCACCGGCTCTGGCTGCTCGCGGCGAGATCAAGGGCATTCCCGATGTAAAAGACATCCAGACGGCTTTGGGTGGCGAAGGTCGATTGCCCGGTAATCGGCGGTTGTCCTTGTTTAGGTAGGAAAAAATGCTACATCTGTGGCGACTGCAGCCTGCATCTCAGTGCAAGTCAAGTGTTATTGTAACTGTGAGTAACTACGTTAGATATAGAAGATTGTCGCTTTAATTGCCTGCGGAAACTGATTTAAATTTATTTTAAAATACAAATACTTCAAGGAAACCGTCGGATTGACGAGCGTTTGTGAAAGAAAGTCCTTAATTCCGTATAACTCTGTTGGAAATAGCGGATATAACAACATGCGTGTGGCAACACTGCCGAGAAATGGCAGAAACGTGTCTAATGAAGATGTTGAAGTTAGTGCGGAACCTGTGCCCAGTGTAGCACACATAATTCAGAGAGAACAAAAACCGATATTTGTAAACCAAGCGCCGCGTTTATTTAAATCGTAGTTCTTCCTTCTACGAAACCGTGAATCTCCGATTCCGTGGCATACGTAGCCATATTAGTGTTGAAAAAAAAAACAATAAAAACACACCCCCCCCCCACACAATATCCCAAAAAAAAAAAAAAAATTTCTCTCTCTTTACCACCCCCCACCCAAACAAATATTTAAATAAATTTTTCTCCCAAAAAATTTATGGCCCCCCCCCCCCACACCACAATAATTTTTTTCTCAAGAATTAAAAAAAAATAAACAACAAGGGAGATGATGAGCAGTTCCTGCGAATCAAGCCTTTCGATGGTACGAATTTCAATAAATGGCGATTTCGGATTCTGGAGCTGTCGCAAATTCTCATTGCGCCGCACCACACACCCAACCAGCATAACGGTTTCAACCTACATCTACTACCTTATTCGCGATGACAACGACTAACTGTCAACGCGCTATTGTGTGGCGTGTGGGTGATGAGATAGCAGAAAACCAGAAAGTATCAAGCAAGTCAGGTGGCAGCGAAAGCACGCCAAGTGTGGTGCATTAATTATATAGAATAATATAATTTGATACATTTTCTACTTAAAACTAATGTTCAATTTGTTATCCTAGTTAAAACCAAGTGAAGTCAATAAGTTCTTTATACCAAGATATACAAATGAACTAAAAAACAAAATAGTACAGTGCTATTAATTGCAGGTTATTAAACAAGCCTATGATTGACTATTACTTAGACTAAAATTATATCTATAAAATCAAAAAAAAAATCAAATCAAAATAGTGAAAGCACAAAAAACTTACAAGTAAAATCTTTTCAAGCATTTAAAACTAACTAACTAAACTTGCACTTTGTAGCATTCCGATCGTTGGATTAAACACTAAGGAAACATACGAAAAGAAACACTAAACGTAAGTGAAAGACACCACATATATGCTTAAAACTATATTGCTTATACTGTTAATAACGACTAAACAACAAAAAGTTAAAACTACTATGTACAACATGTAAACACAAGCTTTCCCTACAATTCCTCTATTTTCATAGGGATTTTTTAACGTTTCGTCACGTTACGTGACCGTATCATCAATATACTCTACGTTCAAGGAATCGGAAATTCGTTTTCTTTCGTTGCGTTTGCAACAGTTTAAAAAATCCGTTTAATTCGCGATCGGGGCATCTGTCAGAATGTCAAATAATCGAAGAAACGTGCAAGAGTCGGGTGTGAGTTGTGGTGTGTGCAAAGATCCGGACGACAGCCGGATGGTGTGCTGTGATGACTGCGGTGGATGGTTCCATTTCGAGTGCGTGGGCGTTGATCATGGGATCGAAAATGTGGACTGGAGTTGCGCATCGTGCGAAGCAAGGCGGGCAGCTCAAGTAGCATCGGCCCAAAAATCGGATAGAGACGCGGCATCGAAAGGAGACCAACAGCAGCAGAACAAACAACTCGAGGAATTCCAGGCGAAGATGGAGCAGATGCAGCGTATGTTCGAGGAGCAACGGCAGGCGTACGAGAAAATGCTAGCGGAGAAAGATTGCGAGATGAAGAATGTCTTGAGTGATCTGCAGCACCAGTATCAGCGCCGTATCGAGAAGAGGGAGCAGCAAATTCGACAAGAGCTGGCCGCTCCACCCGTTGTTCTTCAACCTAGTGCGAATTCGACTAGATTAGGGGGAGAAACCCGTACTACGACAGATGTGTGCAAGCTATTCGAGCGGATGGATAAGCAGCTTCAGGAGATGGCGAAGAAGCAGGAGCTAGAAACGAAGCACCTTGAAGGACGATTAAGAGCGATGGAGATCGGCAGTAGCGATTCTGTTAACAGAAGTAGCAGTGACTTGAACGTCGATGCAGACCCATTTGACCCGAATCATCATTCTGGTCTTCCGTCGGTGACCCTTTCGCAGGAACTGAGCAGAAGTCAGCTAGCTGCGCGGCACGCAGTGGCAAAGGAACTTCCCATCTTCACCGGGAATCCAGAGGAGTGGCCACTGTTCATCGCTTCCTACGAAAGTACTACCAAAATGTGCGGCTTCAGCAACGAAGAGAATGTACTTCGACTACAACGGAGTCTGAAGGGAAAAGCTCTCGAAGCGGTGAGGAGTCGGTTATTGTACCCAGCTGGACTCGGAGGTGTAGTCAGTACACTGCGAACGTTGTTTGGTCGGCCAGAAATAATCGTGCACTCGCTTGTTTGCAAGATTCGGGGGATGCCAGCGCCGAAGACAGAGAAACTTGGTACTCTGATCGATTTCGGTGTGGCAGTCCAGAACATGTGTGCAACTATTGTGGCTTGTGGATTGAACGAGCATCTGTGTAATGTGGCACTCCTTCAAGAGCTTGTCGAGAGATTGCCGCCAACCATCAAGCTCGACTGGGCGAAACATCGGCAAACGTTGAAAACGATCACACTATCGGAATTCAGTACCTGGTTGGGTACGCTCGTGGAAGCAGCTTGCGTAGTCACAGTTCCGTCGACAATCAGTACGTATACAAGCAAGTCAGAGATGCGCAGTCGAAGGGAAGAAGTCCACGTTCATCTCGAAACCAGCCCAAGGCAAGAAGCCAGCTCAACGGTGGCTCCAAAAGGTACGTCGAAATCAGTCAGTAAGCAGTGCGTCGTTTGCAACGGAGGATGCTCCAGTGTTGGTTCATGCCAGAAGTTCCAAGATCTGGATATCGGATCGCGGTGGAAGGCGTTGAAGCAGAACAAGCTGTGCCGGAAGTGTTTGGCGAAGCATTTTGGAGCGTGTGCAATCAAGCAAGCTTGCGGAAGAAACGGTTGTACATACATGCATCACGAGCTGTTACACGATGACTCCAGATACCAGCTGAAAGAGAACCTTCCAGCGCGGCCTCCACAGGCAAATGCAGAGACGCCTACCGAGTCATGCAATACCCACGTCAGCAATATCAGTAAAGTTCTTTTCCGATATGTTCCAGTACTGCTTCATGGACGGGGCAAGTCGGTTCGCACATTCGCTTTTCTGGACGATGGCTCATCGGCCACGCTTATGGAACATAGTTTACTGAGAGAACTGAACCTAGGAGGTGAATCGTATCCCCTGTGTCTCGGCTGGACAGCTGACCATCAGCGCCAGGAAGCGAACTCCGTAATGTTAGCATTGGAGATTTCCGGAGTGCATACAACGAGCACCTACTGGATTCCAAAGGTGCACACCGTAAACAGTCTCGCTCTTCCACGTCAAACTCTTGCGATGGAGGAATTGGCGCACCATCATCACCTGAAGGATGTTCCAGCTGATTCCTATCACAACATTCAACCTCGGATGCTCATCGGAATGGACAACTGCCGCCTGGGTTATGCCTTGGACAGCAGAGAAGGAGGAAAAGATGAACCGATCGCCACCAGAACGCGTCTTGGCTGGGTAGTATTTGGACCTTGCTCTCTAGCATCCCAACGAGCGACCGAATTCACCGCACATCACTTGTGCCCGTGCTGCGAGCGGAACGACGCCGAGTTACACAGTACAGTGAAGGCCTACTTTTCGTTGGACAGTCTGGGTATAATGAGTCCAGTCAAGCCACTTCTATCGAAAGACGATGAGCGAGCCGAACAGTTGCTGAAATCCGTCACGCAGTTCAAGAACAAACGATACGAGACAGGATTGCTTTGGCGGTACGACAACGTCCGTCTACCTGATAACAAATCAATGGCCATGCGACGACTGATATGTTTGGAAAAGCGAATGCACCGTGATCCTAAACTAGCTGAAGCGTTAATACTGAAGATTCGCGACTATGAGCATAGCGGCTACGTTGAGAAGCTAACGGAGAGTCAGTTGTTGGAGAAATTTCCACGCGTCTGGTATCTTCCTATCTTTCCCGTGGTGAACCCCAACAAGCCAGGGAAACTGCGTATCGTTTGGGATGCTGCTGCAACGGTAGCGGGAATGTCGCTGAATTCTTTCCTGCTCACTGGCCCGGATCAGCTCACTTCTCTTCCGTCAGTTCTACATCGCTTCCGCGAATTCCGGATTGCCATTGCAGGCGATATTCGGGAGATGTTCCACCAAGTGCTGGTGAACAAGGAGGATCAGCAGTGTCAAAGGTTCTTGTGGCGCGATGGTGACCAAAACCGTAGTCCAGATGTCTACGCGATGAAAGTGATGACGTTTGGGGCAACGTGTTCGCCGAGCTGCGCGCAGTATGTCAAGAATCATAATGCGCTACGATTCCAGGACCAGTTTCCGAGGGCGACTGAGGCAATAATTGAGGAACATTACGTCGACGACATGCTGTCTAGCGAGGAATCAGAAGAGGATGCAGTAAAGTTGGCGAAGGATGTCCGATTTGTTCATGCGGAGGCCGGATTCGAAATACGCAACTGGCTGTCAAATTCAAAGCGAGTGTTGCAAGAGCTGGAAGCGAAGCCTGGTGAGAAAAACCTAAACCTTTCAAATGCAATGGGGACGGAGAAAGTTCTCGGCATGTGGTGGTGCACCGCCACCGATACGTTCACCTTTAAGATATCACCGAGAATCAGCACTGACTTGATCCAGGGACGCATCGTACCTACGAAGAGGCAGATCTTGAGTACGTTGATGATGGTCTACGACCCACTTGGGTTGTTGGCGAACTTCCTCATGTTCCTGAAAATATTGCTACAGGAAATTTGGCGGAGCGGCGTCAACTGGGATGACCAGATCAAGTCCGAGCAGTTCGACAAGTGGCGGAGGTGGCTAGAAATATTGCCACAAGTAGAGATTGTCAGCGCACCCAGATGCTACCGAACGACGACTGGTGTGGGCGAACAGAACGTGATGCAACTTCACGTTTTCGTGGATGCCTCAGAAAATGGATTTGCTGCGGTTGCGTATCTGCGATTTGAAGATGATGGCAAAGTGGAATGCGCACTTATCGGCTCGAAGACACGGGTAGCTCCACTGCGATTCGTGTCGATCCCTAGGCTAGAACTTCAGGCAGCGGTAATCGGAGCACGTTTGGCGAACGATGTTATGGAGTCCCATAAGCTGAAGCCAGCACAAAGATTCTTTTGGTCGGATTCACGTGACGTTCTCTGCTGGCTTAATTCCGACCACCGAAAGTACAACCAGTTTGTAGCGGTGCGAGTCAGCGAGCTGTTAGAATTAACTGAGATTAGTGAGTGGAATTGGATTCCGACAAAACTGAACGTGGCGGATGAAGCCACAAAATGGCAAAAGCTTCCAGATCTATCTCCAGCAAGCCGTTGGTTCCGTGGTCCAGAATTTCTATGGAAACCACAAGAACAATGGCCGGCTACTTCATCGAAGTTCAATTACACACCAGAAGAAAAGCGTTCGCATGTGCTCCACCATTCTGTGCAGCTTACACTATTCCGGTGGGAAGACTTTAGGAGGTGGAAGACCTTGCTACATTGCGTGGCGTACGTCAAACGATATCCAGCGAATCTGCGAAATAAGCTAGCGAAGAAGTGTACAGTCACCGGACCGTTAATGCAGGAGGAGTTGAAGGAAGCAGAACTGTTCATCTTCAGACTGGTGCAGGATACGGAATTTGCCTTAGAAAAAGATCTCCTGAAGAAACCGAATCCAGTGTCATGGAAGAACGTGTTGCCGAAGAATAGCCCGCTGTATAGACTTAGTCCGTTCCTGGCCGAAGATGGATTGCTGCGTATGAAGGGCCGCATAGATGCCTGTAACCTAGTAGATGAAGCAACCAAGCACCCGATATTGCTGCCCAAGCGTCATCATGTTACGGAGCTTATCATCGCCAGCAAACATCAAAGATACTGCCATATAAACCACCAGACTGTGCTCAACGAAATCCGGCGTAAGTTCTACGTGCCACAGCTCCGTTCTGCATACAACCGTGTACGAGCCCGATGCCAGTATTGCAAGAATCGTCTCGCGATGCCAGCTGCGCCTGAAATGTCCGCTCTTCCTGCTACCCGTTTGAAAGCCTTTAGCCGTCCGTTTTCGTACATCGGCATCGACTACTTTGGACCGATGTACGTGGTCGTTGGCCGACGAACCGAGAAACGTTGGGGAGTATTGATCACCTGCCTCACCGTGCGGGCCATACACATCGAGATCGCCCACAGCCTAACCACAGATTCGTGCATTATCGCTATACGAAATTTCATCGCAAGAAGAGGAACTCCTGTAGAAATAGTAAGCGACCGCGGTACCAATTTCATTGGAGCTAGTCGGGAACTCAAAGAAGCATTCGAGCAAGTAAACCAGGACAAGCTGATGCAACACTTCGTCACCGCTGACACCAAATGGTCGTTCAACCCGCCTGCTTCTCCACACTTTGGCGGAGCCTGGGAACGCCTTGTCCAGTCCGTAAAGAAAGCCCTAAAGCACACACAACTCACACGCACACCCACCGACGAGCTGCTAAGAAATATGTTGACTGAGATCGAGCTTATTGTCAACTCTCGGCCGTTGACCGAACTGCCGCTAGATGATGAGATGTCCCAATCTCTTACCCCGAATCACCTTTTGATCGGGTCGTCAGACGGTTCCAAGCCCCCGATCGCGTTCGATGATAGCACCTACGCCCTGAAACATACCTGGAAAATGTCGCAGGTCTACGCTAATAGATTCTGGCGACGCTGGATTGCAGAATACCTACCAACCCTGACCAGAAGGACGAAATGGTTTCGTCGCGTCAAACCCGTAGCGGAAGGAGATATCGTCATCGTGGTGGATGAAACCTTACCAAGGAACTGCTGGCCGAAAGGTCGAGTGGTCCGCGCCATCCGTTCCAAGGATGGTCAAGTACGTCGTGCTCTGGTAAAGACAGCAACCGGGATTCTAGAGAGGCCAGTAGTGAAGCTTGCAGTGTTGGACGTTGGTGCAACCGTAAGTACATCGGATCAGTGACCTCGAAGTACTGGGGGGGATTGTCGCAAATTCTCATTGCGCCGCACCACACACCCAACCAGCATAACGGTTTCAACCTACATCTACTACCTTGTTCGCGATGACAACGACTAACTGTCAACGCGCTATTGTGTGACGTGGGGGTGATGAGATAGCAGAAAACCAGAAAGTATCAAGCAAGTCAGGTGGCAGCGAAAGCACGCCAAGTGTGGTGCATTAATTGTATAGAATAATATAATTTGATACATTTTCTACTTAAAACTAATGTTCAATTTGTTATCCTAATTAAAACCAAGTGAAATCAATAAGTTCTTTATACCTAGATATACAAATGAACTAAAAAACAAAACAGTACAGTGCTATTAATTGCAGGTTATTAAACATGCCTATGATTGACTATTACTTAGACTAAAATTATATCTTATTAAATATTCGCCTAATATAGGAAGTGCTTACTAAATAGTGATTCAATATTCGTGCTAAAATAGTTGAAAGCACAAAAAACTTACAAGGTAAAATCGTTTTTCAAGCATTGTAAAACTAAACCTAACCTAAACTTGCACTTTGTAGCATTCCGATCGTTGGATTAAACACTAAGGAAACATACGAAAAGAAACACTAAACGTAAGTGAAAGACACCACATATATGCTTAAAACTATATTGCTTATACTGTTAATAACGACTAAACAACAAAAAGTTAAAACTACTATGTACAACATGTAAACACAAGCTTTCCCTACAATTCCTCTATTTTCATAGGGATTTTTTAACGTTTCGTCACGTTACGTGACCGTATCATCAATATACTCTACGTTCAAGGAATCGGAAATTCGTTTTCTTTCGTTGCGTTTGCAACAGAATGTATGCCATATAGAAACTGTATCGACCCAACTGGACTAAAAAGTTTTCAATGTTCTCACAATGGCTTTGTTTTTATATTTTAAAGGGAAATTATTAGTTCTTGTTTCCCGTTTTACAATTTCTACCAACTATACTCAGGTATATTTATTTTCCTAAAAACTATTATCTACATACCACCTAATACCTACCTACTACATACTACTTACTTGCATTAAAAAGACGAGGACAATATTTTCAAATCATGAGTTTGTTTTCGGCTTTAACGCTAACAACGTGTGTATTTTGCAGTAGTTATTTAATCGAAAAAAAATCTAAAGAGAATTGTTTGTGATAATATGGAACATAGGAGCATTGTGTTACTTTTTGATCCAAAAGAATCGTAATGAATCAATGCAACAAAGGCATTTGAAAATATCAAGGCCAAAATATAATATTGATCTTGCCAAGAGGAACGCGACTACTTAAAAAGTTGAAGTACGTAGCACAACATTTTTACAATGCGTGGCAAAAGGCTCACCGCAAACAAGAGTACTTTGAGAAATACAATAAGGACTGGCTCGACGGTCATTTGGAACTTGCACATGATGCATCGCTGAAACACCTTCAACGTCAACTGACCGGACGTCCACAAAAACAATTTGAAGTTAGTGGATAGAAGCAGGCGAAGGAAAACCGATGAAATGTTCGGCGGTGATGTTGACACTATAGAAAAGGCTCTTTTAGCCACAAGAAAAATGGCATATAGACATGGCGATTCAAATATGGTGAATTTGATTGGCCATGTTCTCAAAAATCGTGAAAGTGCATCTAAGATGCTTCACGACTTTCAAAGATTCACATGGAATGATGTCTCCTGAAGAGGCATTCGAATATTTTTTAGACTGCGATTTTACTAAATATGCATATGAGCAAACAGTGAAAAAGAACCTATCAAGGTTTCCGAGCTACCATGTAATCAAGAGCATGAAAAAAGTTTGCTCACCTTTAGTCGAATCGAAGAGTCGAAAAGAGTCAGAACAACAAGAAAAGCATTTTGTGGCATAATGTAACACCCCAAAGGATTCGGTTTTGTACACTGAAAATAAATCAATAATTTGTATTATTAGTTTAACTTCAACTACCAGGTCCCTGGCCGGCCTGGTTCTTTACCATTTTGCCAGATCAGTGGAAATGTAGCTCCAAAAGTGCTACTGAAAATCCTCTCGTACTTCTTATCGATGAACATTCTAACAACAATCAATGTGCAACTAGCGTTTTGAAATTGGTTCACTGTTGTAGAACCCCTAGTTCAGAAGTACACCTTGCAGTCTGTACCTTGCTATGCACTCTTGCACTTTTCAGTACCTTTTGGTACAAGTATTTCTTTTGATTTTTTTGTTTTGATTCGCTATGTTATTTTGACAGAATATTTGAGAGTGTGTTGGTGTGAGTTACGGTCTTAGGGGCGAATCATAGAGCTTGGGACCGGTGTGCTAGTACTTCCTGAGCCAACAAATATATTCGTTTTCTTCATGACTATCCACCCGCTGGTTCTAAGATGGTGATCAATGGTCAAGTACAGTATTTGTAAATAGTAGAAATGCTGCATTTGATCATATAGAATCAGTTGAAAAAGCTGAAATATCCATCCATCTTCGCACTTAAAAAAACGAAATAAAAAACCGTGCGCGAAAAACAATCAGCTGCTTTATCGTTCTAGAAGAAGAAAAAAACTGCAAAATGGAGAAGCAAAAGTGAAGTTTACAGTGTGGTGGTTTAGGTACTTGGTTTGCCAGCTTCGAAGTCACTGAATTTTTTGAAGGTAATAAATTACTATAGATGTTCTTCTTTGCCATGTTAACGGTGTTTATTGTGAATATTTCAGATCTGCCGAGCATTTTTGCCATTTCCGCAGAAGAGGTGCTGAACGCAATAGCTTCTAAAAGTAATGAAATTTTTATGATGGTACAAATAAAACCTCTCTTATTCACACATTTCGTTTTATTACATGAAAAGTACAAAAAATCCAATACTAAACTTTTTATGAAAAAGTAAAATCCATGCACCTTTTCACATAAAACGTATTAAAAAAACTCATTTGATTTTTGCTAGGACAAGTTAATGCAATCCATGTACAATATAATTAATATCTATTCAGCTCTTGCACTTAAAGACTATATATTTATTGCACATGTGGTTAATTGACCACACTCAAAAAAACAATGCACCTTATATTTAAGTGCAATCATCTATAGATTTGGGCAAAGTGCAAATTTATTAATCGGTATTGGTGCGGCACTTATTGTTTTATTAAATGTGGTCAATTAACAATATGTGCAATAAATATAAGGAACCAGAATGCTGACGACAACATTGAAGCTGATGGCAACGACCGAGTCGACTTGGCGGTTTCGGCGTGGAGCGGTAGCAGCAGCAGGAAAGTGCAAGTATACACAGCAAAAAATCTTGTAGTAAACACTACCGTTTTACCTGACTATGTCTATCTTTAAAACTACCATGAAATTTCAGTCAAATTTACTACGTTTGTGATAAAACCTTCAGCATTTGTGGTATATTTGACAGACCTCATATTGATATCAACCGCACCATGGTTGATGTAATCGCAGGCATGGTAAAATCAAACGCATTTATAGTCAGCTGAAAATTGTTGGTGTTTGCGCTTAATTTAACCCTCGAAATGGTAGTTTCTACTGCGGTTATTTTTTGCGTGTAGCATTATGAACTGTAGTTAAATTCGATTGTCAAATAGGGAAGATGTACCTATATTAATCTCATCACTTTGCAATTCATCCTACTTGAAATAAAACGATATACACGTGACAGGATTGATCAGTAATGTTTGTTGTAGTTATTTAACGTAAGCAAACATTATTAGAAAACGAAACCGACCTTTCAACTGCCCGATTGTTTGATTCATCGTAGGATGAATATAGGAACAATGAAATTAATATGGGGGCAGTTTCCCTATAAGTTCAGTTCGATTTAGACTAGTGAGTAAGTAAGTTGTATTTTTTTAAAAAAGGTTATCACGTCCGTGAAAACTTAACTCGCGTAGTATCCGAGCGTCTCCATCAAAACGAGCTTGTGCTTAACTTGACCAATTGCGGATTCACCCAAAAAGATGTAGAATACCATCGCGCGCGCGCGTGTGTGTGTGTGTGTGTGTGTGTGTGTGTGTGTGTGTGTGTGTGTGTGTGTGTGTGTCTGTGTGTGTGTGTCTGTGTGTGTGTGTCTGTGTGGCAACATAATCAAGCCTTAACCTTTAACCTGAACGCGTTCAAGTCGTAGTATAGATAACATGCTGCCTGTTACCGTTAAGGAACGCCGCTTTTTGGCTTTGGTGAACGGCTACAAACCGCTTCATAACCCGGGCAGCTGCAATGCAGGGACAGCTGCTGGAATTGATACCTGGAAATAGGAAGACCGACACGTACAAACTGAATTGGAATCCTTAGGTTGAACAGGCTTTTACTGAGTGTAAAAACAGCGTTCCAATGCAGATTTATTCCAGTGTTCGGATGCTTCTAAAACGCTGAGCTTAACGCCAACGCGTCGGATGTCGCAGCAGGAGCAGTTTTACAACAGCTCGTCGATGGTGCTTGGAGAGCACTTGGATTTTTCTCGCAAAAAAAACCTCTTCAAAAACGAAGAATTCGGTATTTGGTCGTAGCTCCGAAAAGAGTCTGGCCTTCCATCCTCCATGGTACTGAATAGCGAGATAGCTTCTTTGGGAGATTTGTGATTTGTTTTCCGTTAAGTTAGCCAAGTGTGTTTGCTGATGAGAACTCATCTGGCGGTCATATTTCTCGAGAAGCCAGTAATGTTTCAGTTCTTAGTCAATCAGTCGGAGCTATCAACGTCAACCTCACCAGAGCTGCCTCGGAACTGAAATCCCCATTCAAGCCTGGACCTGACGGAGTTCCTTCCGCCTCCCTCAAGCAACACATTGACAGCCTAGTAGCTCCTTTCTGCCACCTGTATCGAATGTCCCTCGTAAGTGGGGTGTTTCCTTCATGCTGGAAAGTAGTGCAATTGTTTCCAGTTTCTAAGAAGGGATGTAAACGGAATATCCACAACTACCGAGGCTTTAAACCGTTATGCGCCATCTCTAAATTGTTCGAATTGGTAGTTATGGTACCACTAGTCTCTCACTTTAAACATTACCTGAGCAAAGATCAGCATGGATTCATGGCAGTCGACCGACTACTACTAATCTACTGTGTCTCACCTCATTCACTACGGAGAGTATGACGGAATTTTTTTTGAAAATCTGTGTAAGATACATTATGTATAATTTAGAAATTCCTGACGAAAGTAAGAAGAACCATTGGTGAGAGCCGTAGAAAGAACAAACTTGTTCGTACAGTGGTTGGAACATGACTCACGTTTTATTTTATAGAATCGTTATGACATAACTTTAACATGACTACTGTGATCTGTTATTTGTCAGACAGACTTCTACGATAGGTTACTTCGAAGTCTTGACGCTCCAGTTTTCAATACTCCTCCTCGACAAGATCTGACAAAAATACAATTTTCTCTCTCAACGTCTTGATTCGTAATTGCTGAAGAGTTTTCGTCAAAATGTCTGCTAACATCATCTCAGTTGGGCAATATTGCAAAATAATCTCTTTCGTGTCGTTCAGCCCGCGTACGTAGAAATACTTTGCATCTATATGCTTGCTTCTTTTTTTTTTTTCCATTTTATCACTTTCTACCACCTTGATACATCCTTGATTGTCGTCATACGTAGGCACCGGGCTTGAAACATCCTCTCCAAAATCTTTCAACAACTTGTTTATCCATGCTGCAGCTTAGTTCCTGGCATCCGTCCGTCAATGCCTTCTTCAGTCTTCAATGCCTCTTCTTCAGTAGATGACAACGAGACGCCGCATTGTTTTCTTTATGCCCAGCTAATCAAACCTCCTCCGAAACGAATACGGATCCAGAATATGATTGTCGATCACAATGATTACTAGCCCAGTCTACATCAACAAACATTTCAAGTCCGGTTGACGTTGATTCTAGCTGTAATCTATGCTGACTAGTTCTATAGAGATACCGCAACACCCTTTATGCTTCTTGCCAGTCACGTTGTGTAGGACAGGACGATTTCTGAGCCAGCATGGATACACTTGCTGACACATCTAGACGAGAGCTACATACAGTAGATCTCCAATCAGACTAAGGAATTGGTTGTTGTTTGCTAATTTGCACTCCTTCTTCTGCTGTAAGTATGCAGTAAATATCTAACGGGATATTCGAAGGCTTTACATTTTGTACTTCAAATTGTTCAGCTAGCTTTCGGATGTACTGATTTTGCCACTACGCGTAACATCCTAGATCCTTTCCGATTTCGATTCCATTAAAATGCTTGATGTCTCCAAGATTCGAAATAGTGAAATTTTTCTGGAGTACTTCAAATATCCCATTGAATTCATCTTCAGTCTGCATGGCAATGATGACGTCGTTTACGTAGATTAATATATTGCTTACGCTTCTATTTTTCTTCTTCACGTAAAAACACGGATCAGCCTTGGATGGCATGAGCCGCATCGACTTGAATACGCCATCAATTCGTTGGTTCTACACACGGGCTGATTGTTTAAGCCGATAAAGTCTGCTTTGTCGAAATCCACTCTAAATTTCTGAGTAAATCCCGCTTTTCATTCTCATCTCGTTTGGATTTGAACAGCCATTCGCCTCCAATGGCTTTCCTATTCGGTGGTAGTTCGACTAATTCCCATGTACCATTTTCGAGCAAGGAGCGGTACTCACCGTCCATCGCTTCTTTCCATAGTTGAGATTTAGGAGCTTCTGTAGGGTCCCACAGACGATACGCTTTCGTGTCCTCATTGAATCCAGTGACTATGCACTCGAACGCTTTTGCATCCCACTTTTAGCGTTTTTGCTTCGGGATGTGCGCTATTAGGGAAGGTCCATTAATTATGTCACGCAGTAAGGGGGGAGGGGGTTTGGGAAAATGTCACAATCCATACACAAAAATTTGAAGGTCCATATAAAAAACGTGACCAGGGGGGGGGGGGGGGTGTATAAAAAGTCACTTTTTGCGTGACATAATTAATGGACGTTCCCTTACTGGTGATCAAAAAACCCGCATGCGAGGAAGGTCTGGCTTCCTACCGCTCCAAGCTTCTTCACGTGTCATTTGATGTCCTATGGTTGGCGATCGATTAATCAAATACACAGCTGTTGCTGCCGCTTCGGCCCAGAACGCTTTCGGAAGATTTGCTCCGAACAGCATACATCTTGCTCGTTCAACGATGTGTTCGATTACCTCGTTCTGCCAGTCCATTCTGTTCTGGAGTAAAATCCACTAAAGTTTTGATGCCGAATGCCCAAATGCCGCAAATGATCTTCAAATTGATTGTTCACAAACTCCTTGCCGTTATATGTCCGAAGAACTTCGAGCTGCTTACCTGTCTGCTTCTCAGCCATACCTCGGAAACTTTCGAAAGCTTTCAAGACGTTTTTTTTTTCAGATTTCTCTTCCAGGAAATAAATGAAGATTCCGCGCGTTATATGATCCGTAAATGTCAAGTAGTATCGGCTGCCGCCCAGAGATTGAGCCTCCATTGGTCCACACATATCTGAATGTACCAGCTCCAGTATTTCACTCGCTCTTGATCCATTGCTTTACGCGATACAAGTTGGTTCAGCTTGAACAGGTCTTTATCTCTGGTTCATTCCTCCCCCCCCCCCCTCCCCCCCCCGCCATTCCCATCCCCCCCCCCCCCCCCCCCCTTTCCTCCCCAGAGGACCTTTATCTCTACCAGTAGTGATTACCTGTCCTGACGAGTTGATGACTTCTACACCATTCATGTTGAACCCTATCCTCCTCACTATCTGATTCCCGGAATTAAATTAACTCAAAGCTCCGGTATTACCTGTACATCATTCATCTCAATCATGGGCGAATCATCAAGACTGCATTCAGGGTAAATCTTGACAGTTCCTTTTGCAACGATGGACATGGCACCTTTATTCGCAGCAACGACTTTTCCAGCCCACTTACGTTATTCTCCAACAAATCCTCCGTCATCGTGAAGTAGCCGGATGCTCCAGAGTCGAAATACCAATTATGATCATCTTCAGCAATAAATCTGTAAACTATATGGGTATTTTCGGAACAGGGATAGTGAAACTACTAAAATTGAAAAAAAATTAAGGCATTTTTCAATGCCAATATATTTCATCAAGAATAGAACAGCTATTGTTAAATGCCATAGCTATCAGCCTGTACTTTAACTATAAGCTTTTAAAAACTACAGGATGCATAATTAAAGGTTGTATCACGTACAAATTAAACATGATTCTCCACATGTGACCTGAGATTCGTCCAAGGGAACGTCCATTAACTACGTTACAATACAATTTTTTTTTATTATTCACATTCAGTGACATTTCTTGCATAACGTAATTAATGGACGATTCCCAACCACTATCAGCTGTCCGCATTATTCTTCCGAATTCAACGCATTTCGATGGCGTATCTCTCATTTCCTTTATGATCTTAATAAAATCTTTTATGTTTCGTGAATCTATTTTGAAATATTGAAGCTTCACGCTTCCAAATTATTGGTTTGGTGAAAAATCTGTGATTCATAGCAATAAACAAACATAGATAATCGTTATTTATTTTTTTAATAAAATTTATTCTTAATAAATAAGGTGTACATTTAAAATCCTAAAATTTCATACTTCACACTTCCTAAATTTGAATGACAATAGAATATTAAACAACTATTCATTGAGGTGGTCTCTCTACAGTAAATATTACAAGTTTTGTCACATAACGAACGTTGTCACATCTTTTTTCATACTATAGCATATTCCATATCAATTTCCTATTTTTTTAGCGTAATTTGTATGCATGATTGAAAGGACTCAATTGTTTTGAAATCATTTGAATGTAACACAAGTAACGGCTTTGTGATATGACCAACCTTCTTGCATAGTTTCTTTACACGTTTTAATAGCGTATCCCTATACAAAGTCTTCACTCGTAATTTAGTTCAAGTCTATGTACAATGCGGGGCCTCGATCAACACACGAAGAGAATCGACCGAGCCGAGCCTAATCGACTGTGCCCGGATGGTTCCTTGGGTATCGCTGATTCACCTCTTAAATCAATATTTTAAAACCCACAAGCACGCAACTGCCCAACCCGGGACGGTTAATTTTTCCGAAAGCTCTGCAAAATGGGATATATATTCTCCAAGCTGTCGATGACCTCCCGTTCCGATTTGGCTCCGGTGAAGACGATCTTCCCGTTAACGAAGATAAGCAGCACAACCCGTGGCTTCACCATCCGGTAGATCAGCCCGGGGAACAGTTCCGGTTCGTAAGAACTGAACTGACCGTGCACTTGGTTCAGATTCTCCAACCGTATCGGAAACCTCAGATCTACGGTAGCGACCAAATTCTGTACCTTAAACTCCAGGAACCGAACGTTGTAGCCCAATTTCTGGATGATTCGAGCGAATTTTCGTGCCGCTAGGTAAGCACCGGCTTCGTTGCGGGCTCCAGTGCAGACAATTTTACCCGATCGGAACACCAGCGCCGTACAGCGAGGCTCACGTATCCTCATCACGACACCGTGAAACCGAGCTGGATTGTATTCGGAGTTTCGCAAGCGGAAGTTAATGGCCTGGAGGTTCAGTTCGCAACCTAAACTGACTGTGGCTACACAATTTCTAACCAGCATGGAATTAATTGCTTCCTGTGGCCCGGTTGGCATAGGTGTTTGCATCAACATGCTATTTTGAGGCGGTAGCTGAAATGAAAGCAAGTGTTACTTATTTCGGGTCAAATTATGGTCTTTCGTCCCATATAGTCAGCGCAGCGAATGCACGAAAGCTCACCTTGGAATGCTGCATGATGCTGGTTCCTGTGGTAGGTGGTCTCGACAATGGACTGGCCAGCAGTGATTTGAGCTGACATTCGGAAGTCGCTTTCTCCATAATAATGAGACCTTGAAATTTGTTTTACACTATAAGAGATTCAAAGACTTTTGCTTACACTTGGATGAATAAAAAATTGATTTAATTCCAATTTTACAGATAGAGCAATAATCACAACAATACAGCTTGCAAAGAAGCACTCTACCTTCCTTAAGCACTACTCTTGTCGACTGGAAAATGATACCTCTTTAAAGTGCAAGAGCACTGCCGATCTGTCAAAACTAGCTGAACATGAAAGGGTTCATGAATGAATTATTACTCTTTGCACGGAGAATCCAAACTATCCAAAATCTAGTGTGATAGTACTCAAAACTACACAGAAAAAATTCTTGTAGTAAAAACTACCATTTTACCCGACTATGCCTACTCTGAGAAAAATTTCATCGTTGTACCGACAATTATATCATGGTCAGGATGACTATCGCATATAATGGTTTCAATAACCATGAAAGTGGTCGAATTCACCACGTTCATGGCATTTTTGACTATGATCATGGTAACAAGGACTATTCCGGCATTATGGAAAATGTTGCATCAACTATTTTTAATGGTAGTTTTGACCATGATCATAGTCGGTTCAAAATCACTATACTACAATAGTCATCCTAACCCCCAATAATGGTAAAATTGACTATCAAATTTCTCTCTGTGTATCTTTAAAAATACCATGAAATTTCAGTCAAATTTACTACGTTTATGGTAAAACCTTCAACATTTGTGGTATATTTGACAGACCTAATATTGATATCAACCGCACCATGGTCGATATAATCGCAGGCATGGTAAAATCAAACGCATTTATAGTCAGCTGAAAATTGTTGGTGTTTGCGCATAATTTAACCCTCGAAATGGTAGTTTCTATTGCTGTTTTTTTTGCGTGTACGCACTCTGATAGGACTACTGTTTTGGACTGGGGGTGCGACACATCTAAATCCAGATTCAAGATGATCGAAAAATCCCACGCTAGCGAATCAATCTTTGAAAAATCTTGTTTCAGCTTGTGAATCTTAATCCATCAACTTGCATCGTGCTGCATCTTTTTGCAGTAAATCTCTAAAATCTTCATCAAAATCTTTAAAATCTTCTTTCTATCTACTAAGCGTGCGCACATCGCACAAAAGCAAAACAAAAAAAATCTCGCATCTGAGATAGAGTCGCGCCGATATAATTTTGTTCTCATCGGTAAGTATTTTTAACTCATTCTTGAAGTTGAACTGAAAAAGTAAATTTTACGCAGAGCAAGGTATTTTAAGAGTAGTAAGTTTTCAGTATACGTGCGAGGCGTCTTTCGCGAAACTATCCAAATCGAAGTGTTGGGCTGTCACTTTGCTTTGGCTGAAAATTTTTGATCGCCATTTAATTTACAACGCTGCTGTTAGAGCATCATTAAGGGTGGGCAACAGTAGCGCTGCTATTTCAGAAGCGCTGCAGCGCTCTCATTTTAGTTTTGCCACCCTTTTCCACATCGGTCGTTGGTATAGCGGTGATCAATTTAGTTACCCTATTCCGTACCGGTAGAAAGTTAGAAGTAAACATTTTGACAACATTGGTTCTTGAACGTCATCAACATCGTCGCCTTCAAGTGAAAGTCGAAAAGAAGAAATGGAGAAGTTTTCTGAGTTATTCTCGGATTCCAGTGACGATGAACTTGAATTGGTTAGCCAGATGCTGGTCCAGACTCACGCAATGCTACCTGAAACAGAATGCATTCGTGAAAACGAGGGAAGAGGCACGAGACGACCTAATATTGACAGGTTGGCGCAAGAAGAAGCGCAACTTCTGGTAGACGATTATTTTTCGGATAATCCTACCTACAGTGATGACCAATTTCACAGACGTTTTCGGATGAGTCGAAACTTGTTCTTGCGCATCGTGAGAGACGTACAGGCTGCAAATGCCTACTTCGTGCAACGAGCTGATGCTACCGGTAAGCTAGAGCTAACGACATTCCAAAAGTGCACTACGGCGATTCGTCAGTTAGCCTACGGGTCCTCCGCAGACGCGATCGACGAATACGGTCGCATGTCAGAGTCAACGCGTGAATCTGCATTTTGGAGTTCTGCCACACCATTGTTAAGGTATTTGCAGCACACTACTTGCGATCCCCAAACCACGACGACGTAAAACGGCTGTTGGATGAAGGCAAGAGACGAGAATTTCCAGGGATGTTGGGTTCGTTGGACTGCTGCCACTGGCAATGGAAAAACTGCCCCACTGCTTGGGCTGGCCAGTACAAGGGAAAGGACAAAAAGCCCACTTGTATTGGAAGCAGTGGCGTCGTATGACCTATGGATATGGCACGCCTTCTTTGGCATGCCAGGGTCCTCAAACGACATCAATGTGTTGGAGCGTTCACCGTTATTTTCAGACCCCTACAGTGGCAAAACTCCTGTAGTAGAGTTTGAAATTAATGGGCGAGCCTACACTATGGGGTATTACTTAGCGGACGGTTTTCTTGAACGGTGCGAGCAAGTAAACAAGACGGATGCTCATTACCAATTGCAAGCAGATTTATTTGAGCATCTGTGGAACATAAAGGGAGAAAAGGAGTAAAACCACACACCCATCTCTCCTCCACTTTATTTCTCTTTCTTTCACTCTCTCTCTCTCGCTCTCTCTCTCTCTCTCTCTCTCTCTCTCTCTCTCTCCACACACACGCATCCACTCATATTCCGACATTATAGCAAATGTTGGATCAACTATTTTTCATGGTCGTTTTGACCATGATCATAGTCGGTTTAAAATCACTATACTGCAATAGTCATCCTAACCCCCAATAATGGTAAAATTGACTATCAAATTCCTCTCTGTGTGACTTTACCAAATACCAACCGATTCACGTGCTGCTATCGGGCTGCTAAATTTGAGCACCCGACTCTTCCCGAGATCCTCGCTGCTAGTTTGGTAGCGCGTTTAGCAGCGACTGGTACGGTGGTGAGTGATGATAGAGCGCTGCTAAACGGGCTTCTATACCCCACCGTTAATGATGCTCTTAGGCGAAAGCAAATTTGTTTTTTTGCGTACCGTGTCTAGTGTCCGGTTTAAAATTTAATGCTTTCGAGGTGCCTATAAGTGATATGGAGCAATAACATGAAATTCTGGACTCGGGAAGCTACTACCCAAGTAACCACGAGGCTATAATAGCATGCATATATAGGGCATATGCATTACGTCTAGTGCATCATTGAAATTGGATTATTGCTGAAAAGGGCCCCACTAAGATCAAACTAATGCTAAATATTTTTTAATGCCATAAGACATTGCTAAAGTAGCATTATTGCATTGGTAATACATCACTACATTCTTAAGGCTAATCTAACGCTTCATTACTTGACAACTGTTGAATTAATGCGATCCCGCATTAATTATGTTGAACAAATGCGATCCCGCATTAATGATGTTGTTTTTGGGTTGAATAAGTGCAAATTAACCGGTAAGTGTAATTATTTTACTTATTTGATCGCTTTTTCTAATTCTAGTCGCTTTGGAGAGATGGAGAACTATATTAGTGAAAACCCCAGTGTTTTATCAGGATGACGTTTCTCTGGAGGATGTAATAGCAAAGTTCATGGAGATGATCACGGAACTTCGATGTGATGTGTCACTTCCTGAAAAGAAGGTCTAGAAGTATCTTTCAGGACTTTCCTCGATGATTCTTTGGAGACAACGGCATACCGTGTCCCAAGTAAACCGGTTCTTGACAAACACTCAGTGAAATAAACTTTCGATGTTTATAATATTGCATTATGATTGTTTGCTATAAGAAAGCAGTATGATTTTCATAAATTTGCCTCGTGAAATATAATGGTGTTGAAAAAATAAAAATATAGAGCAACCTGGATTCGAACCTTGAACTTTGAGGTTATGGCAACAATCAATGCTCAACTAGCGTTTTGAAATTGGTTCACTGTTGTAGAACCCCTAGTTCCGATCAAAACAAACTGCCAACATCGAAACCGAATCTTTTTTTAGCCTATTGCGCTGTTTACTTCAAGTTTGTACAAATACAAGTGGTGCCAGATCAATTGCTCAAATTTATGACATTTTTCAGGGTTGGCAGATTGTATGATTTTGCGTTGTCCGGTCTATAGGTCGGTATCGTGTTCGAAAGAAATTTCTTTTTCTATCTCAATCCCATGTTAAATTCCGTTTACTGAAACGGAAAAGTAAATAATCTAAAAGAAATTTCTGCAGCAGTATCCACCTGAAAAAAAAACGCAAAATAAAATTGGAATTTGTAAGGTTTCCACGCAATCTAATGGGAGCTGTCACTTTTACTTTCGGAAAAATATCCCGCTCGATTATTCCGTATGTGAAGGTGACATTTCGTTCCATGCATATCAATTGTCAAAATTCCGCTTGATAATATTGAACAAAATTCCGTAACCTTTTTACTTTTTAAGTCGATACTGACCTTATATACAGTGTCTATAGTTCACACTACAACATTAATTACGTAATATAGAGTATTTTGATATAAAACGCCATTCACTTTATTTCCGGTGATAAAAAAAGCAATGATAATATCTATGTGTCCCACACATGAATTTTTGCAATTTGATCAACAAATGATATCGATTTGTATCCACACATACTTCCTATTTTCTGTAACCATTTATTGTAACCATTATATGCAATAATCATCTTGACCATGATTTAATTGTCGTTACAAATGGAATTTGTGGCCACCAAGGGTGAGTCGCTCAGCACAATATCTCTGAGCTAATTTTTTTTAGTGTGCTTCTAAGCGTTACGATGAGCCCTGCTGTTCCGATCGTGGTGCCAATAGGTGCCCATGTGTGACACGGTCATTTGACAGTTCAAACGTTATGTTTTGGCTTGCCTGGCATAATTAAAGGCCAGTATCGACTTAAAAAGTAGAGAGGTTACGGAATTTTGTTCGAAATTACCAAGCGGAATTTTGACAATTGATCTGCATGGAACGAAATGCCACCTTCACTCACGGAATAATCGAGCGGAATATTTTTCCGAAAGTAAAAGTGACAGCTCCCATTAGTTTGCGTGGAAACCTTACAATTTCCAATTTTATTTATCATTCTTTTCAGGTGGATACTGCTGCAGAAATTTCTTTTCGATTCTTTACTTTTCCGTTTCAGTAAACGGAATTTAACATGGGTTTGGGATGGAAAAAGAATTTTTTTCGAACTTGATACTGACCTTAAGCTGCATAATTTAATATTATGTATTGCTAAGAATTGAAATAAAACAAATGAAATCAATAGCACATTTAATTATTTTTTTCACTTATTAATATGCCTGGTCAGGCTAAAAATGTGCCAGTTTCCTCTCTTGTCCTTCGAAAACGATAACTCGGTGCTGAAGGATGTGAAGGTTGTGAGATTGAGCAAATATTTGATACCTCTTTTGCGCACCACTACTCGGCTTAGAAACCGGAATTCATCTGGTAGTCCTGCGTATGTTCCTCTATAAAAATTAGTTCCACCAGCTGCAACTTCTTCACGAAGGCTCTCAACCATATACCTTTAATTTAAGCTGCAAAGTGATATCATGTCACGACTTATTAATTTAATCATTTACCTCATCCATTGTTCCACTCGAGATTTTGCCTTTACAAATAAGTAATTCAAGTTCCCTTTCCTACTTTTTTTCCTAAAACTTATGTTTGTCGCGTGACGAAACAAATAAATCAAAATAACACCACAACAACTTACAACCTCATTTTTCCAGAGCTGCTAGGTTATATCATCGAAAAGTACAAACGTCAAAAGTGTGCCACACATGTTCCATTATGGTGTAAGATTTTCTACTACGGCGTGCCTGGCACACTGTTCTAAGCGACTCACCCCTTGGTGGCCACACATACTTTTCATTTACTACATAAACAAGCATTTCATCCATACCTGAGCAGTTCTAAAAATTATTTCGGTAGAAGTGGCAAAACTTACTACAGGTCTTTACTTGTCAGCTGCATACAAGGCTTAAAAGCAGTTTATTTCACAAAGTGGGTATTTATTCATTCACCTCAAGCAACACACAAGTTTTATAACGGTTGAATCTATATACTAGATTTGGTTATATAGAAGCTTACTCAACATAAAATCATGAAGATGTGTTACTCGGGACTCCAAAGAAGCCAGGTTCCCCCAAAATTAGTAAAAAATTACCCATTAAATCAGTTTGGTAGATTGTAAATTCATGGATATCATGGTACTTTATCAATAAATGCAAAAAATAAAAAATAATATACTTTTACTTCCTTTCCAAGTAACCATGAAGCTCTAGATACATCGATTTTGCATTATATTACGATATAAGTTTATGGTATACAACAGTCTAACCTTCCATGCGTCCTTAAAGTAGAACTAAAGTCGAAAAGGGCCCACTCCTGTAAAATTAAAGAAGCCCGAGAACAAGTATAATTGGGGCATAGTAACTTTTTCAGCAGTTGAATTACTGCTTCTACTGAAATGTTTTATTGCATTTTTAAAAGCATATATAGAGCTTGGGATATTGTGAAAAAAAAAAAAACATCAAAAATGTATTTAATTTTCTTCTATTCGAATTCATTTCCCTACATCGGGGTTCGAACCAAGGCTTCTCACGACTGATCGATGAATGCCGGTTGCGTTAACACTCTTAGCCAAGAGAGCAATAGAATTATATAAGACAACTGCATAATATTAAGGAAGCATACCCTAAGCATACCCTCTTTGTCGTTCTATAAAAACATATGTCATGCAGCTATTTTTAGATTCTGGCTAAACACGTCGTTGGGACTGCGATACCCGAACCTTTAATCAGTGCAAACCTCAACCCGATACGAGTTTCAAATGAAATCATACCCACCGCCGTTCATCACACAACAAGCCGACACAATTTTGATACCCGGTGCAGGTTGAAACTGGATCATAAATGAAAATGATATATCATATATATGAGAATGAAGATTCCTCGTTGTAAAAACAGCTCAGTCCTCTGAATACCAACAACCAGAAAAATCTGTGGCTCCTTATAATGCAGCAATATTCCAAACCAAACTTTCTGCTGCTAAGTCCAAGGTGAAGGAGAATGAATACGACGATTCTGGATCTGACAGGCATCTCAGCTCGATCATATGTTTCTCATTTATAAAGTCAAATTGGAAAATGGCATCCAGATGGTACTGCACCAATGCTGCTTTTTAGCTAGCGATGAAGCATTTATTGAGATAATGCAATAGTGCATCATTTAATGCGTATTTAACGTTAATTTGTTTGTAGAAATATGGTAATGCATCATGACATTTTTAATGTAAAGGTAATGCTACATAGCATGGGAGTTGTTGGAAAAATGTGATATGGCATTACTGTCAGTCGAATTAGTGTTAAAGCACAGAGAACAGACGTTCATCTTCGGTCTGCTACTTGTGTAAAAACTTTAAACCCACATTTCAAATGTATGTCGTTATGCTCCTGGTAGGCGGCGCTGCAGTTGTGTGATAACTGTCATGTCAATGATCGTCAATATAAAGCCAAGCACATATCCTGAACATTTTGTTTGTTTTTCTCTACACTTGCTTCTTATACTGGCTGCCCTCCTATACTTTTACACACGTTTTTCAAGAAAAGGTATATGGACATCCATGTCTGTTCTCTGTGGTTAAAGTACGTTCACACTACGCACTATATTACGTGATATAGCAAGTTGATATCGATATCAAGTGGAGGTGTTTACACTACACTGACTTGATATAGTTTGACGTTTGTAAATATGACGATGAAGAAAACAGAAAAAAAGTAAACTGATCTTTATTCCATGTTTTAGACAAAAAGTGAGGAATAATTTGGTTGAATTTTGCCTTCTTGGTTGGTTTTTAGACTATCGCCAAGATATATTTTTTCGATAAAAAAAAATTGTTTACATTTAATTTACCAAGGGAAAAAAAAACAAACCGATTATCCGATACAGCACCCCGAAATACGTACTCGCTAACGAAAATTGTACCTATAAAATGAACCAATGTATTGTGATTATGGTGTTAACATATTTTGACCTGACTGAAAATTTCTGTCGGTGGTCTATGTTGGTCTAATTGGGTGCAAAATCTGCAATATGGATGGCGAATAATATTTTCGTTTCAGTTTGTTTTATTCGACGAACATGCATACACAAAATTATTTTAAACTTCCTTTATAACCCGACGGTGGAATTATTCAAATTAAAAAATTGTGTTTTGTTTGGATTCAATTCCAAAGGGAAAGTGACATTTGAGATTGAAAGGTATCGCCCAGCTCTATCGCAGCTGGGTTGCCAACCTCTGCTTTTTAGAATTATATCAAGTAAATGAGATGATATGAGCTATATCAAGTACTGTTCTTAATATAGATTGACAGATCAAATGTATGGGATATCACGTAATATAGAACATGATGTATCTGCTATATCATGAATCGCACTATATCACGTAATATAGGCCATAGTGTGAACGTACTATTATGATATTATGGTTTCAGTTGAAAACCGAATTTATCGACTAGCCACAATCGATTTTGATCTCGTTCTGTAGGTTATATCTAATGTCGGAAGTAGTGCGCTGAATAGCACATCAAATGCGCCATACAGCGCACTACTTCCGACATTAGATATAACCCAAGTAACCACAAGCATTATATTATAGCACTTATTCAACCCAAAATCAACATCGGTAATGCGGGATCGCATCAATTCAACAGTTGTCAAATAATGAAGCGTTAGATTAGCTAAAGAATGTAGTGATGCATTAACAATGCAATAATGCTACTTTAACAATGTCTTATGGCATTACAAAAGATATAGCATTAGTTCGATCTTAGTGGGGCCCTTTTCAGCTTTAATCCAACTTCAATGATGCACTAGACGTAATACATATGCCCTATATATGCATGCTATTACAGCCTCGTGGTTACTTGGGAACGTACAGAACGAGAGCAAAATCAATTGTCGTTAGTCGATAAATTCGATTTTCAACTGAAATCATAATATCAGCGCCAACATTTGATTAGGGCGAATCTGCTTTTGTAAACAAACACTTTGTCTGCTAATTTATCGGAAGTTGAAAACAATTCCTTCAAATTGAATATATCAGCGGATAGAGATAAAGCTCCTCTTCCTTGAAGAATGGTTAGTTTGTATTTGTGATCTCTTGTTCAAGAGAAAATGACTACGAAAGCCATTGTTTACAAAGGCAGATTCGCCCTAATCTAATGTTGGCGCTGATATAATGCTTGTGGTTACTTGGGTTTTATTCATGCCTTTTCTGGCAATTTTTCTCAGAGTACTCTGAGAAAAATTCTATCGTTATACCGACAATTAAATCATGGTCAAGATGACTATTGCACTACCCAAACCACCCCCCCCCTCCCCTCCACACCTCTCCCCATTTTATACAATTTTTTTTATTGCCCTTTCCCCATACATGTCCAAACCCTACCCCACCAACAATAAATACCCACCAGCTTTAATTGTTTCCTTTTCCCCCCTGCGACCCACCCCCCCCCCCCCCACTATCCCCTTTGTTTTTTTTTTTTTTTTTTACCAATAATATTTGTTTTTTGTTTCTTTTGGGGGCTTTTTTTACGCTGCCCCTCTGCCCTGACTCCACCCCTGACCCACCAAAAAAAACCTATTTTTTCCGGGCCTACTTGTCTTAGAGTTAGTCTATGCCTAGGGGCAAGACACTGAGCAATCCTGAGTAACTCTGAGCAATTATGAGCATCTCTTATTCACTGGGTTCATATTGTGCTGTTCAACATTCCTACCTATTGTAAAGCTTGGTTTTGACAGTGATATTGCATAATCAAAACAAGAAAGTTTTGTCGTGAAGGGTTACCGTATCAACGTTGTGGTAATCCTCACCCGTTAGTCATTAAATTAATATGTAATTAATAATATTTTGTGTAGATTGGGTTGTTTTTAGCTTGGTTGGAACTTGTGTCAGTCCCCCAGCTCAAGCACAGCTCATTGCCAGCCCCCATCTACTATTCACCTAAGGCCGACCATCCCGTATGAAAATCAATTAGTCGCGCCATCATCAGGCCCAAGCACCCCCCTAAGTATGCAACTTAAAATGATCCTACAGAACTTTCACTTCTGGACTCCGAATCAGTGTTCGCATACCGACGCAATCTTCATCGAAACGACTCTATCCGATGTTTGTCCTGTTCCCTCAAATTGAAAATGCATCATTGCATCAGCAATGCTTCCCACAGTCGAAGCCAACGTCGAATTGGTTGGGTCAATAGTAGGAATATGTGGCATTTAATGACTGCCGGACGGATCACCTCCAAAAAGAAACCAATCCGGATCAACCAATCGCAAAACTAGAGTTTTCAATACCGGCTTGTTCTCTTTTTGGTTCTCTCTGTGATTTCATCTGTTTTTTTTTGTCTTCCTACCAGAAAAACAATGAAACAATATTTAACAATCTACTTCGGGGTCCAATTCCTCTTCCAAATACTGCGACCAATCTTGCCTGAAATGAGAGCTTCTTACGATACGATAATACATAATTTTCCCAAACAGTAAACAAACTGCTGTTATTGGTTGCCAAGGTTACCACCGCAACCACAGTCTTATTCAAGCCAGTGCTGCCAGAATACTTTAGCTCGAGTTATAAATTATACAAGTTGATGGAAGCTGATGCATTCTGAGCAAACGTGAGTCTTATGATCAAATATTAGTGAAATTGTTTTTTTTTGTTTCCGCACACATGTTTTGGCATTCCCACCACTCTATATCTTGGGGGAAAAGAAAATCATAAAGTGTGCAAACTTGATGAATCCTGAGTAATTTTGAAGAAAAAAGTTACTCACGAGAAAGCTGTCTTGCCGCTTTACCCAAATCCTTTACCACCCCCCCCCCCCTTTCTTATTGCCTAAATCCTAAAAAAAAAAACCACCAAACTATTTTATAGTCCCCCCCCCAAAAATCTCTAACATTTTCTCTTTTACGCCCCCAAACTATTTTTTACACACCCCCCCCCGCCCGACCCGGCTTTTTTTTTTTCCCCCCCCCCCCCCCCAAAAAACACCCCCCAATTTTCCCCCTCCCCATCCCCCCGCAAAATTGGAAAATTTTTCCCACAAATTTCTTGTTTCTCCCCCGTGAAATTCCGAATCGGAGGCCAAATAGAGCATTCATCATTGCAATTCGGCACTCTGCGCTGCTGGTTGGTTGGGCAAGAAAAGAAATAGTGCGGTTGTTTGCTTTGAAGGAGTATCCTCGCGGATCACGTATAGGTCCGTGGTTTGTGCGGGATTGGGGAAAGTGCAATTCGGTCGCGGGACCTGAGCTAAGCAGGGAAGAAGATGGCTGACGGGAAGCGGCTCAGGGATGGCTCCCTCGACGAATTGGTGCAATATGTTACGTTGCACGTTCCGAGCCACGTCTTGCTCAGTGGAAGCACACTGCCGTTCATGATGCTGTACACACTCTGGGGCTATCTGTGGCTTAACGTGTACGGAATAGAGGATTACTGGGAGGCAGGACTGTTGACACTGGCCGGGATCGGTTTCGTGCAGATTTTCGTCTGCCTGTGCTGCTTCTGGAGTGTACATGTCCAGGTGTTCCTTAACTGCCGCAAGGTAAGTGTTGGTTTTTTGGGGGCGGCTAGTTGGGAATGTTTTCACAATCGTAGCGAAATGTGTATAATAGACCTTGCACAATTCTCATCATCATCAGATCAGATAGAGGCGTGATTAGATTAGGACCTATTAGGAGATTACGAACCATCCAAATGAGAGGTTCAAAATTATTTTTATTCGAATTTTATTGATAAGAATTTATTGGTTTAAATAGCTAATAATAGTTTTTCAGATATCCGTTCCATTTTCAATAGTCTGCGTTTATCTTAGACCTTCCTTAGATTCTTTTTGAGATAATCCTCAGAAAATAATTTGGAATATTCTTTGAATATTCGTCCATTTTTACTTAGAATTTGGTGTTTTCTTAATCAATAACTTCAGTCATCGCCTAGTGAAGATTCGTAGTCGCCTGGCATTGCAACTTTTCCTCGACGGATAAACTACAGCGGCTTCTCTGAACCTAGTCAAGTTCAAGGCAGTTTACAACGTTTCCATCACCACTTCGTCAGTTGGACAATAGTGGGTCCGGATCGCGTCATCAGATTGGTTGCAATCGACTTGATTGTTTCTACCGCAAAATCAGTCAACAATCGGTTAATCCAAAAGAACTTTTGGCAACTCTCTGCGAGTGCTACGAATTCAATTAAGCCTCTGCTATTAGAATATTGGACCACCACCGAAAAAGTACAGGTACTCAAAATTGGTCTTCAGCTTTTTACGTCATTTGCCCAGTCTTCCGGAATCCTCGTATACCTCCAGGTTTGATTCATTTTCTCCTAGCTTATGTTCTTGATCCACGGTGAGCTTAAGGTAATGTAGAATTCGTTAAGTTTTATTTCAACTTCTCTGAAGTTCTCTGCAGGGGTTCCATGCAGTACTCTGACGGAATTCATCGATGATCTAGATATCAAAATACAGATATTAAAAAACGTTCACACGAACACTAGCGCCAAGTAGCGGATGAATTCCGATCTAATGTGAACACCATTCAAAACGCTTTGACCTCTCGAATATCTTTTTTGAAGATACAACCTGTCAATAATCTCGAGATCCAGATTATACGGTAAGTTTAAATGCACACTAGCGCCACTAGTGAGATAATTCTGAACTGTTGAGTCGAGCGTCTCAACTTCCTTGCAGTTCTCTGAAGAACTTGCCTGAATTTCTCTGAAAGACTTCCCTTAAGTTCTCTGCAGAACTTCCTTTAAGTGCTCTGAAAAACTTGCTTGAAGTTCTCTGAAGGACTTACCCAAAGATTTGTGAAGAAGTTCTCTGAAGAACTTAATTTTACAAGCTCATAATTTTACAACTAACTTTCCTGAAAACAGTGAATTTATACACGATCTAGATCTCAAAATACAGGTAATACACAAAGTTTAGCTTTTTTTTTCGTTACTGTTGTGTACGATTGAGTGTTTGTTTACTTTTCGAACCATCACCGGATCGCGTTTTTAACAGAAGAAAGCGTTAGTTCTTGAAGCCTGCCATTTTTGCTGTGGCGCTAGTGACGATTTTAAAAATTTTAGCTCGATTCATAACGGTATATATTTCTTTACAATATTTCTTCTACCAACCTACTAGTAATTTAGATAAAACATTATAATACCTGGCTAATAAACAATGAAAAAATCCTATCGTTGTGATAACCACTTCACTAAGAACAACACCGAAGATTTTTCTCTCGAATCACATTAACGACAAAACACAACAACTTCCGCCGCGAATATTGTGTTTGCTGCATATAGCCTTCAAGAAAACCGAGCTGTCAAATTAGCACCACACGCAGCACCAAGTTTTCGGCTTCACGATTGTTGTTCGTGGATGACAGCAGCTTCAGTCCTGTAGTTTATTATTAATTTGAATTTTGTTTTTTGGGTTTGTGTTTGTTTTTTTTTTTTTTTTTTTTTTTTCTCCGTTTTTTTTTAGTTTAAGCTTTGCGCATAGTAGAAGATAGAAAAAAAATTACACAAAAATTTTCCTTCGCGAAACAAAGCGGGGCACTTTTTGCCGTTTGATTTGTGTCTGTGATCTCGTTCCACTTTTCGGTCTTCCATACATTGCGGGGGGACGTATATACACTGAAAAACGAAAATACTAAACAAAGTTTGATTGGAGCGGCAGAATCCATCTCCGTTTGGAGCGCCATCTGTATCTGAGATAGTGAACTCATTGGCGATTTCAATCTGAGTATAAAAAGCCGAATTCGACGATATGGCGGCTACTGCTAGTGCTTGTGATCGCTGTGCTAAAACTGTGAAGAAAAACGAAGATTGCATCGAGTGTATGGGCTTCTGCAATAATGTTGTCCATATGAAATGCGATAACCTGAACATACCATTCATGACAAATATTCGGGAAAGAAACAGCCTGTTTTGGATGTGTGACGAGTGCACGAAATTGATGAAGTTTGCCCGATTCAAGAGCGTGGTATCATCTCTCGGCTGTTTGATCTCTGTGGTGCTCGAAAATCAACTGTTCGGATTATCTGAGTTAAAGGCCGAGATTTCGAAAAACAATAAGCAGGTTGCAGATGTTATTGTCGAAAACCACTATCAAGTCGCTCAACTCGCCAATGTTGTAAACGCTTCCACTCCTGGTGTTGGTGCACCGTCAAATTAAAGAGAGCCTTTCCGAGTTTATAACTGTTTATTATTGAAGTAGTTATAAAATTCCTGGGGATAACAATTTCGATTTCAATACGTATTCTATATATTCACTTAAGACTACTTACGTTTACTATGCGCTCGGCAACTTTCGATGCTCTGACGGTAATTATGCTATGGCAAACCAACTAATTACTTATATCCTGGATTCACTGTGCCGTTTTATCCGATAAGCTAATGTAGACAACTGTTATTTAGTTCTCATGTTATTTAACATAACTCATTGCTTCTTACCGTACTAACAATGGTAAATCGAAAAATTCGCACAAGCTTTCAGACAATAAATTCAAATGCTTTTCAACTGACTACTTCACAATTGGAATGTAAACAATTCAATTCTTCCTATTATCTCCCTTATCAACTGATAGTCTTATCAACTCAGTCGATGTAGGTGCTGCATCTTATCCTTGTAGTGGTGCATGTGAAAGCGTTGCCAGTCTGATGGAACTGCGCACCGATAACAGTCCCCCGGGGTACGCCAACTTCCGGTTGGCTTACTCTGCATCGCGTTTAACATCTAGGACTGCAAGCTTTGTAACCGGCCGTTCGTAGACTCCATTAGCTGTCTGAACCGTTGCCGAACGGATGCATCCATCATTTCCAATGTTGACGTGGATGATTCTTCCTTTCGGCCAACAGTTTCTGGGTAATCTAGGATCAACGATGATGACTATGTCCCCGATGGATATCGGTTTCGTTTGAGCGAACCATTTCGTTCGCCTAGCTATTTCTGGAAGGTAGTCGCTGACCCAGCGCTTCCAGAATTGGTTGGCAAGCATCTGAGAGGTGAGGTAGTTTCGCCGCAATGTGGAGCCACTGTCGTCCAAGGTTGTCAGTGGCTTTGAACCATTTGACGTTCCGATAAGAAAATGGTTAGGGGTCAACGCTGGTGACGAATCATTGTCTATTGGGACGTGTGTCAGCGGCCGTGCATTCACGACGTTCTCGATCTCCGTGAGCGTGTTCCTTAATTCTTCGTCAGTGAGCTTACCGACTGGACGAATCGCCATTAGATTAGTCTTCACCGTTCGGATCAATCTTTCCCAGCAGCCGCCCATGTGGGGTGCAGCGGGAGGGTTGAAAATCCATTCTGTGTCCGGGCTTTCGAACTCCGCCATCATCACTGTTTGGTTGATTCCAGCCACAGCGTCACCTAATTCTCGGCTGGCACCGATAAAATTAGTCCCGCGATCGCTATATATCCTTTTTGGAGTGCCTCTGCGCGAGATAAAGTTCCGCAGGCCCATTATGCACGAGTTGGTGCTAAGGGAACTTACCAACTCAATGTGAATAGCACGGACCGTTAAGCAAGTTATCAGCATTCCCCAACGCTTCTCCGTCCGTCTACCGAGAACTACCTCCATGGGACCAAAGTAGTCCACACCGACAAATGTAAAAGGGTGTGTGTACGCTGCAAGCCTTGCCGCTGGAAGGTCCGCCATAATTGGTGGGCGTGGAACTGCAGTCTCGTTATTGCATCGCTGGCAATTTTTACGAACCTTAGTAATTGCGACACGAATGCGGGGAATATGAAATTTTTGCCTTACTTCATTGACTACGGTTTCGTAATTGCAATGATGGTATCTCTGGTGGTAGTCCGTAATCACTAGTGTGGTAATATGATGATCACGAGGAAGAATTATTGGGTATTTGGTGTCATCACTGACAAATTGACACGAGCCAATTCTGCCTCGCATCCTTAGAAGTCCTTGTCCATCTATCCATGCGTTGAGCTTGTACAGTAAGCTAGATTTTGGAACGAGTTTTATGGAATCACTTGAGCGTGCTTGCACAAGGGTTGCTACCTCGTCCGGAAAACCTTCTCGTTGCGCCACACGAAATAGATATGCTTCAGCTTCTCTAAGTTCCGTCATCGTCAGCGGTCCTAAATAGGTTTGCTTTCGTTCCACTTTGCTTCGCAAGTTGAACAGAAAACGAAAAACGAATGCCACACTGTTCCGTAGACGTTTCCAGTTTGAGAAACTCTCCATGTGTATAGGTGAACTGCACGAAGCAGCGCGATGAACCAGTAAATGTGGACGGAGTTCGGTGGTAGTTGATGAGCGCAGGGAAGGAGTTTCAGGCCATCTCGTTTCTGGCCACCATAGAAAATCGGGACCGGTAAACCATCTGCTCTCTGATGTAAGATCTAGTTCACGGTCCCACTTTGTCCCATCGTCGGCTACGTTCAGCTTTGTAGGGACCCATCGCCACTCTTCGGGTTCGGACGTTTCAAGAATCTCGCTCACTCGAAAAGCTACAAACTGTGAGTAGCGCCGGTGATCTGAGTTGATCCAATAGAGCACGTCTCGTGAATCTGACCAGTATACTCGTTGAGTTATGCGGAGCGATAGCGAAGAGATTATGGCCTGTGAAAGTCTCGCACCAAGGACAGCAGCCTGAAGCTCCAACCGAGGTATTGACAGGAATTTCAGCGGGGCCACTCGTGCTTTCGAAGCAACCATTGAGCACTTCGTAGATCTGTTGGACTCGAATCGAAGAAAAGCTACCGCAGCAAATCCATTTTCGCTGGCATCGACGAACGTGTGGAGTTGGATATTGGTACAGCTGTTTAGGAGCATAGAAGAGCTATAGCAGCGTGGAATGCGGACGGTCTCTATTTGGGGGAGAACTTTTGTCCATAGTTGCCACTTCCTGTATAAGTCTCCTGTAACTTCTTCGTCCCACTGGATCTTTGATCGCCAGACTTCCTGAAGCAAGATTTTCAGAAATATCAAGAAGTGTGCGACGAGTCCCAAAGGATCAAAAATCGTCATCAAAACACGAAGCATTTCTCGTTTAGTGGGCGGTCGTTGACCTGTCAGAAGGAGCGAGTCGTAGCGGTTCCATCCTACTTTGAACAAAAACTCGTCTGTGGATGTACTCCACCACATACCAAGAACTTTCTCGATTGCTATTTCTGAAGAAAGATCCATATCTTTCTCCGAAGTATCGCCTTCTTGAAGAGCCGTAAGCACCGTTTTGGAACTGCACATCCAATTTCGGATTTCAAACCCGCCCTGAGCATGTACAAATTTTACTTCTTCCGCCAGCCGAATGGCTTCATTCTCCTCATCCACGCTTGCCAGTAAATCGTCCACGTAATGGTGTTTCGTTATGGCCTCCACAGCGGTTGGGTGTGTTGCACGGAAACGCTCCGCATTTAAATTTTTTACATATTGAGCGCAGCATGGGGAGCAGCTAGCACCAAAGCTCATGACTTGTAAGATGTAGACAGCGAGTTCACCGTTTTTATCTACCCAAAAGAACCTCTGACAATGTTGGTCTTCAGTTCGCATCAAAACCTGATGAAACATCTCACGAACGTCTCCAGATAGTCCGATTCGACATTGGCGAAATTTTAGAAGTATAGTCCACAACGAACACAATAGGTCAGGACCCTTTAACAATGTGGTGTTCAACGAAACCCCGAAAGTTTTGGCTGCTGCGTCCCACACAAGTCTTACCTTTCCCGGCTTGTTGGGGTTTGTAACCGGAAATATGGGCAAATACCAAACGCGTGGGTACGGATGACTAAGTTCCTCTACTTCCAACTTTCTGGCATACCCCTTGATTACATAGTCGGCGATCTTACCATTTAGTATTTCTGCTAACTGAGGGTCTCGCTCCATTCGCTTTTGCAGTTGCTGATGACGACGCAAAGCCATCGCTTGGTTGTCTGGTAAACGGATGTTCTCGTGTCTCCACAGCAATCCTACTTCGTAGCGGTTACCACGGAGTTTGGTTGTTGATTCGAGGAGATGTTTGGCGCGCTGATCTTCAGAAGAAAGAAGAAGACTTCCTTTTGGGTGGACGACGCCTAGGCTGTCCAATGCAAAGTATGCCTTCATAGCCTGATGAAGAAGTTCGTCCGGGTCTTGAGTGTCCGTACAAACGTGAACCATACACTGCGCAGAATCTTCGGCATTATGAGTCAGTTTTCCACAGACCGTCCAGCCAATGCGGGTTTTGACACCGATAGGGTCTTCCACGTTTCCTTCCTTACATTTCAAAACTACTCCGACAGAAACGTGTTTCATGCCGATAAGAATTCGAGGTCGGGCGTCACGGTATGATTTGATCGGTAGTCCGCGTAAATGCGGATAGAGCTGTTTCAATTCAGCAGCGTCAAGCGTTTGGAGTGGCAACAGAAGTTCCTTGACGGTCCTGACTGATGTGAGAGGGAATCTTTTCTTATTATGAACTCCAGCGACTTCTAGATTAACGATTCGAGAGGTTTTCTCACTTCGCTCCGCTCCTCCAGTCCATCGAAGACATAGCGGTAGCATGTCGCCTTCAAGTTGAAGCTCCTCTGCTAACTCATTGTCTAACAGAGTAAGCTCCGATCCTTCGTCGAAGAAAGCAAACGTTTGAACTGCTCGATCCTTTGCATGTAGCGTTACCGGTAAATAGCGAAACAGAACGGAACTGGAACTCGTACGATGAACATTGCAGTCATGCGTTTGTGTGCTGTTTCTTGGTTCGGATGATTGAGGGACGGGCGGTTGTCGAGAAGTACTTGAATCGCTCGTCGAGAACCTTTTCTCATTGTGAAGTAGTTCATGGTGCTTCAGCGCGCACCCATTCTTCCCACACGGTTTGGCCTTACAGACTCCTTTGTGAACGCGGAGACACCTACGGCAAAGTCCAATTTCCCTAACTGCAGCCCACCGAGAGTCTCTGGAGAGTTCTTGGAATCGCTTGCATTTTTCAACTGATTTGCACCCGTCTTTGCATATGGGACACGTGTTGGTTTCCATCCGGCTCGCTTCTGTGCTGAATTTTCCTGTCATTGGCATTCGGCTAGCTAGCGAAGACTCTGAATGTGCATTTAAGAAAGCATTTCCTTTCTTGCTCCCTCCACGGGTATCATTTCGGCTAGGTTTTTCATCTAGAGTAACTGGTGGAGTTGCGATCGTACTGGCAGCTTCGGCTAGCGAGTAAACCCAGTTACCGAACGATTCTAAATTAACCGATGGAAGAGTCTGTCGGTAGCGTGCCCAGTCTAGCTTGATAGAAGGGGGCAGTTTGGCAACGAGCTGATGTAGCAGCGCAATATTGTACAAATATTCCTCCAACCCGCACGCGTCGACTGTCGCACAGAAGTTCCGAACATTTACAGCAAAATCTACAATGGTCTCAATCCTATCTTCCCTCATCGCCGGAACACTGTTGATTTTGGAGATCAGGGAATGTACAATCGCCTCCGGCTGTCCAAAAAGCATACGTAAGGTGTCCATTGCACGTTGCACATTCGTTGGGTGCATGAGCAAACTTTTTACTGCCTCATAAGCCTTCCCCTTGATACACTTTTGGAGACGAATGATATTCTCGTCGTCTGTAAACCCACACATTGCCGTGGTGTTATTAAACGTTGATAAGAAAATTGGCCATTCTTCGGGTTGGCCAGAGAACGGGGGCAAGTCTCTCGATATGGCTTGACGAGCAGCGAGTTGTTGACTTGTTGGTGGTTGATACTGCGATACGGATACCGGCGACGGTAGCACTACGTTGCGACTGGCCCGCCGATGTGCCGCCATACCCTGTGGTACCGATGGGCATGGAGAACAATTAATTGGGACTCCGGGCTCATGCGATGGAATTGTCAAAGATCTGCTTTCATCGCTGTGTAGACGACTAGCATGACTAGGAGTCCATCTCGGTTCTGGCATTGTGCTGTGTTGGATCGACGGTGGATGCTGGACGAGCAGTTTTGGCAGACTGGATTCCTGAACAGACAGCGGAGTCTTCAATGAATCAGAGAATTTCATGCAAAGCTTCCCTTCGTCGAACAAAGTGTTCGTCTTTCGCACCCAGCTTTCCACTCTACTGGAACCTGCCCCATACGACGATCCTGAGCGGCTGCTCATTTGCTCGAGGATGCTGTACTTCTTTTGGATGTACTCCCGGTGAAGAGCATTTTCTTCCTCTAGTTTCTGAAGCTGCAATCTCAGTGACCTTTGGGAGGAGCTCGAATTTACGGTTCCAGACCTCGCTTTATCCAATCGTTTCTCTTTCTCTGTCTGAGGTATTCGTACAGACGGAAACACTTCTGGATCTGCCGAAACGGTTATATCTGGTGGCACAATGGGTGTTGGATTTTCCCGCCGTGCGGCACTCCTGGTGACTACTCGTAACGTGTTGGTGGGTTGTTTCTTTCCTGCTAAAGAAGCCTTTTCGCCGCTTGATTTTTGCTGCTGATCCCGTTTATTCACACTATTAGTTGTTGGGAGTTGTTGATCGCCTGTTGAGGTTGTTTGCTGGCCACTTGGTTCGGCTGCGCATTTAGAACAAAGCCAGTCCACATTTTCAACATCCTCTGTCACTCCCACGCATGAGAAATGGTGCCAGTCGTGGCACCGGTCAATCCATTCCGTCGTCCTCTCCCCCCATCCATCCGGGCCTCACCACGATACTCTCTTCTTGATACTCACTATCCTCCACCTGCAGACCAGCCACCTTTTGACGCATCGCATCCGATTTATTCGTCTGACGGCTCGCATAATCGACTAAACAATTTATAATTTGTTGGTGCACCGTCAAATTAAAGAGAGCCTTTCCGAGTTTATAACTGTTTATTATTGAAGTAGTTATAAAATTCCTGGGGATAACAATTTCGATTTCAATACGTATTCTTTATATTCACTTAAGACTACTTACGTTTACTATGCGCTCGGCAACTTTCGATGCTCTGACGGTAATTATGCTATGGCAAACCAACTAATTACTTATATCCTGGATTCACTGTGCCGTTTTATCCGATAAGCTAATGTAGACAACTGTTATTTAGTTCTCATGTTATTTAACATAACTCATTGCTTCTTACCGTACTAACAATGGTAAATCGAAAAATTCGCACAAGCTTTCAGACAATAAATTCAAATGCTTTTCAACTGACTACTTCACAATTGGAATGTAAACAATTCAATTCTTCCTATTATCTCCCTTATCAACTGATAGTCTTATCAACTCAGTCGATGTAGGTGCTGCATCTTATCCTTGTAGTGGTGCATGTGAAAGCGTTGCCAGTCTGATGGAACTACGCACCGATAACAAAGGTTATTGAAAAAAAAAATAAGAATTGTACAGTCTGAGCTGCCACAAATCAAAGGCTGCTACGAAAAAAATAGTTCAACATCCGAAAAAAATTAACATTAAAAATAAATTTAGAGAACAGGGTTGAAAGCAGTATTCTTTCAAGGCGACCGGTAAGCAAAAAAAAACAGACGGCTAAATATACTTTTTTTTTTTTTTTTGATCTTTATTTTACGTCGGCCTATTTCCTCACATGGTGAAAATCACCGACGCCAGGAAGACGACTCCACCACCTGGATCCTACCTAACGACTCATGAATATGAACCGGGACCAACGGCTTTACTTCCCTTCCGAAGGAAGACGTGACCAGATTTTTTCCGCCTCAGAAAAACCACCGACGTCAACTGGGATTGAACCCAGGCCCTACTGGGGTGCCAAGTAGCAGTCACGCTTACCACTACACCACCGACGCCGGCAACTAAATAAACTTAGGCAAATAATCTTAAGAATTTCACAAGGTTCAACTTATGAATGATGCTTTGGAATTTCATAAGGCTGACTTATGAATGGATTTTGTTTCACATGAAGTTGTTCTTGTACGCCTTCGAGCTTTCCTAAGGGGCAAGTCACTGGACCCATAACCTCAACGGTCAAGGTTCGAATCCAGGTTGCTCCATATTTTTTTTTTTAACATCATTATTTTTCATAAGGTAAATTTATGAAATTCATACTGATTTCTTATAGCAAATAATCATTATGCAATCTTATGAATATCGATAGTTTATTTCGCTAAGTGTAGATTTGATTAGTTTTTTTTATTTTTTTAAGTTCCTTGATTATCGAGATTTTCAGCCTTGGGCTGGTCTATCTCCCTAAATAGATTTGTGATTGCAATATCTAAATACTGTACTCGAAAAAAATGAGACTTAATAATTGTAGCGACTTTTTAGCGTGTTGGTTAAAATTGATGAAATTTTGACTAAAACCAGCTAAGAGTTTACCAATAATCAATATGAAACTAGCGATTGTAAATCGGTTCACTGTTGAAGAACCCCTAGGTCCGAAGCACACCTTGAAGCCTGCACCTTGCAAAACAGACTTACGCTTTTCGGTACCTTTTGGTACTAGTATCTTTGTTTTGGTTTTGATTCGCTATGTTATTTCGACAGAATATTTGAGGTTGTGTTGGTGCAAGTTACGTTATTGCGGGCGAATCATTTTGCTTGGAACCGAGTTTGGGACCGGTGTGCTAGTACTTCCTGAGCCAAAAAATATATTCATTTTCTTCATGACTAGCCTGCCGCTGAGTTTACGTTGGCCAAATTTCATTCCAATCTGTCAAGATGGATTATCGAGATGGCGTCGGAACAAGAGCAGATCCACTAAAAGATTATATGCACCGTCGTGGGAGATCTGACTGCGTCCCACAGCTGGATCGAAAAACACCTGGGATTTCATCATTTCACGATGTCCCGGGTGGTGAAAACCGTAGACAACTGATCCAGTGAAGGCATGGAAGGTGTTGAATCTGTTCAAGTGCCGACCGAACCTTTTGATCCGCGATTTGGTAAAGAAGACGGATATTTCCATCTAATTTGTCGAAAAAACGGTGAAACGTGACGGCTTGCAAAAAAATTCTACGCCCTTGCGAGCGGCCTCCGGGCAGTTAATCGGAACATTTGCCATGGCGGACGAAAACATTCGTGTAGGCATGTTTTTGAGTTCAGTCTCCGTTTTATTTATCAATTCCTCCTCAGTTTTCGCGACAAAATTGTTGGAGTAGATCTTACTCTTCAGGTTGGTCCAGAAATTCTTGATGGAACGCAACTGGGGGACGTTGGGTGGGTTCGCCAACTTGGGTACCACATCGATATTCAGCCGCTCCATCTCCTCCAACGATCGCTTCGAGTAGTGGGCCGACGCCAGATCCGGCCAGAACACCGCGTGGTATTTCTTGATGAACGACGCAACTTCCGGCAGGCATTTCGTACTATAAATTTCCCCTATCACGGCCAGACCGGAGCAAAAGAAGAGCGGCTTTGACATCCCCTTCTCGCTGATTGTCAGCCACAGCAGCACCTTCTTGGGGAACTTGGTGTGTGAACTGAACTTCACTTCGGAGCTCACTTTCTTCGTGGGGGAAGTAAAATACGTATCGCCCTGCCAGTCGTTGCCATCCAGGGTGAGATAGATCTCGTCGTCCATCACCACCGCCACGTCGCGATTCGCCGGGGAAAATGGAGTTGACCATCTTATTCAGCCGCTGCCGCTGCGTCATTGCCTGCAGCTCCGAAACCAGTGGACCCGACATCCACCTCCTGACATGTATGTTCTTGTTCGCCAGGTACTTTTTCACTGTTTGGCCGGTTGAACCAACCTCCCGACCAAGCGCACGCAGCGATGTAGCCATTTTTCCCTCGGTCTTCCTCTTCAGCATCCTTTGGAGCTTCTTGTCGCTCAGGGTCGTCGGCCGTCCGGAACCAGGCTTTCTTTCGATGCTCTGATTGTTGTCTGATAATGCCAAAATGTTGTAGATGCCGGAACGGGCGTTTCCGGCATTCACAAGGGCCGCAAGGTGTCCGTTTTTGACGCGATGAGGTGCTGTTCTTTGAACGCGCACACTTCTGAACGGAGTTGCTTAACTGTTTTTGCCAACCCATGAAAAATCAATTTTTGTCCATTATTTTAAATGCAAACGTTGAAATCCGTGCCAGGAAGCTGTACCGAAAGTGGCTAATGAAACCAGAGTACGTCGTGATGGACGATGAGACTTACATCAAGGCGGACACGAAGCAATTACTGGGGAAGAAGTTTTACGTTGCCACATCACGGCTGGCCGTTCGTGAAGAGGTTAGGAAGAAGAAAGCGTTTTTTATACCAAAAGACTTCAACCCACCGATCTAATCGGAACTTCGTCCGATTGAAAAGTTTTGGGCCATCACGAAGGCCAAACTTCGTGAAATACCTAAAATACTCGAGAACAAGGTGACTTTGAAGAAACAGTTGGTAAAGGTATCACTAGAAGTCCACCCTACTATTGCCAAAAACCTGATGAGTGGTGTCAAGGTCTAAGTGCCGGCATTTGGGATGAAGCTCCGGCTAAAAATGAGTTTTTGACGACCATTTTTGTGAGTCTCAATTTTTTCTAGTACAGTCCTTAATTCGACTTGAAACGTCACGGTATCGACGCTAAAGACGATTGAATGTTTAATACATGAAAAAAATGAGAATATAAATATCAATATTTTCTAGCACCCTAAAACCCGTTGTGCTGTGCCATTGGTCAGCTACAAACACGCCGTTTACGAGAAATAAAATATATGAAAAGAGTGGAGTTATAAACTGATTTTTCTAGGTACACCCTTAGTTGCATACCTAAAAACTGAGAATTAAAACAAAAAAAGATATAATTTTGACGTATTCAGTAAAGTGGCTTAAAGGAGTTTTTCTACGTTTTTGCCAAAGACTCTAACCTTCTATATATTTTCGTTAAAAAATAATAATTTTCTGATCATCCTATAATAATGGGGTCCGCCCTTATTCCGCCTCCACGAAAAAGAAAACTTATTCATTGTTGATAATTTATTCTTAAAACTTAATTGCTAAGACTTAGGGTTTAGCCACCTAATTTCGGTATCCGGGCAATGTGCAATTTTTGACCGCTGGACACTTGACTGAACCTAATTATAAGAAAATAGCTACTTCAATGGTTAATATCCTTTGGATAGAGCAAAAACGGCAAATTATCCACACATTTTTATTGCCAAAAATATATGTGAAATTCCACATAATATTCATATACTCAGACATAAACAGAACCTTCTGAGAAACACAAATGAAGTTTATGCATCAAATGAAAAGTATATGTGGCCACACATAG
>JAHHFK020001959.1:0-65307 GCA_024533555.2 Aedes koreicus | reverse complement strand
GTGTTTTAATATTCTGTTCGAAAAAAATGATCATTAGGTATCTATGTTTATGTATAAATTTCTCCCATTTATTTCGATAATTCATTAGGTAAATTTTACCCATTGGCACTTGAAGGGTAACCCCCAAAAAGGTAAATTTTACCCTTTTTTTTTTAAAAAAAAATAACCCAAAATTGAGTTTTCATCTTATACCTAATTTTAACTTAATGCACAAAACATGCGAGATGGGTGAAAAAAACTTAATTTTGGGTACTTTTTTCTTAGCGTGTGAACCGTGTTTAGGTGTTGTCTCACTCACTCTCAAAGGACGCTTGAAAACATGGCTCACAGTAAAAGTCATTTTTTTTATAGCGTGCACAGGCTCATAGAAAAACAAACGTCATCGTTTTTATTGGAGCACGCTATTTTGAAGCTACCCAAATATGCATAAAATCCACTCAAGTGAGTCAAAATTGAACCCAACCAAAATTTAGTATATCGTTTCAACTGAAAACCGGAATAAACCACTGGCGCCAAACGGGTTTTCTCTCGTTCTATACGATTGAATTGTGGCGCATCTAGTGCACTGAACAGCGCATCTGATATGCTACACAGCGCACTATATGCGACACTTTGTTGAAATACACGCAAAAAATACGTAGTTATACCAATACAAAATAGGAATCAATTTAACTAAAATTTTGGTTTAAATATGGACCAATAAAATTGATGAACTAATTCAACAAAACCTTTGAGTTGAAATAAAACTTCATGCTTTATAGAATTGAACATCGTGTTTTATTGTTCAAAACAAAATATTTCCTTAAGCTAACAAAACGCATTTGCTGTAATAATAAACATGGATGAACTAAAACAACAAAACCATTTATTTGGAATAAAACTTCATGCTTCATAGAACCGAATGCCGTGTTTTATTGTTCAAAAAAATTTCTTAGCCTTATGTCATGGACTACATCATGTCAACCCGATTAGGAAGGCCAGTTATCTGCAAAGAGAATAACTCGTTGGTAATCTGTTTTAAAAATTATTATTGAGTATGTTTAAACTTACATTAGAAGAGCAGAAACAGATACAGTATGAAATGTGCGCTCATAAAAGTATTTTGTTAAAATAATAAATTTATCACTTTAGTTTATATGAATGTGATTGTAATAAATCAAATATCATTTAAATTAATATCTCACAGCGGTGATAACCTTAAATAATATAATTGGTTTGATTTGAATGAAATTTAGAATTGATTTGAAATTTTTATATGAATTGAAACAAACAGAATCCGTGTATTGAAAAGTAACAAATCATTTTAATGATTCAACACAGAGTGATTTCTTAGAGTGAACAAATATTTTGTTGATTCAACACAGAGTGATTTCTTAGAGTGAACAAATATTTTGTTTAAGCAATAAATTAATCATTTGAGTTTAAACATAAATGTGATTAATTATGGAGAGTGTGAGCTGTTTAGTGGAATACCTGTAACTAGAGAATAAGAAGAATGATTAGTAATTTCCATTTAATTCCAACTACCTTTATTGCTTATCTTGACAGATACGCGTATTTCGTCTACAATGTGCAGACTTCTTCAGTGTCGTGTACTAATACTCGACTATTATAGTAATATTAGTATTAGTACACGACACTGAAGAAGTCTGCACATTGTAGACGAAATACGCGTATCTGTCAAGATAAGCAATAAAGGTAGTTGGAATTAAATGGAAATTACTAATCATTCTTCTTATTTTCTAATAAATGTGATTGTTATAAATCAAAAAATTATTTAAGTAAATATCACATAGCGATGGTAACTTTAAATATTTTTTTTTTGGTTTGATTTGAATGAAATTTTGAATTCATTTGGAACTTTTTTATGAGTTGGAACAAATAGAAACCTTGTATTGAAAAGCAACAAATCATTTTGTTGATTCAAAACAGAGTGATTTCTTAGGGTGATAACATATTTTGTTTAGGCTATAAATTCATCATTTGATTTAAAAAAATAAATGTGATTGTTATTAATCATATATCATATAAATTAATTTCCAACAGCAGTAATTAATTTAAATAATTTTATTGGTTTGATTTGAATGAAATTTTGAATTAATTTGGAACTTTTTTATGAATTGAAACAAATAGAAACCTTGTATTGAATACCAACAAAATATTTTGTTGATTCAACGCAGAGTGATTTCCCGCATAACGAAAAACAATTTGTTATATAGTCAAAACTATATTTCGAATATAAGATATATTATCACATTTTATGTTATTGTTATCAAATAGTTTAATCTCGTTTTCACCATACAAACTCTACATTAATACATATTGTCTGGGGGTGCGACACATCTAAATCCAGATTCAAGATGATCGAAAAATCCCACGCTAGCGAATCAATCTTTGAAAAATCTTGTTTCAGCTTGTGAATCTTAATCCATCAACTTGCATCGTGCTGCATCTTTTTGCAGTAAATCTCTAAAATCTTCATCAAAATCTTTAAAATCTTCTATCTATCTACTAAGCGTGCGCACATCGCACAAAAGCAAAACAAAAAAAAATCTCACATCTGAGATAGAGTCGCGCCCCCATAACATAACACATATTGTTTATGTATGACATATTGTCATTGAAAGGTATTTTATTGTCTACACTCGGTCTGAATTATATACCAACTTTTTGGTATACACTGATGAAAAAAAACTTTTGATAATCATAAATTCCCGCATAATCACAAACCGTTCCTGGATCATTTCCCTTATCGTTGACGACCGTTTCCGTTATTGTTACGACATTTACCCTTATAGTTGACAACTATAAACTAACAATTTCCTTTATAGTTTTCACAATATGTCAGATGGTAAAAGGCCAAATAACAATATGCTGAATAGGCGGTTAAGTTAGGTTACCATAAAAAATGGCATTTTTCACGAACAAAATTTTTGCAGTAATCTATGCCAAAAAGTTGGTGTATAATCCAGACCGAGTGCAGACAATAAGAAACCTTTCAATGACAATATGGCATACATTAACAATATGTGTTAATGTAGAGGTTCTATGGTGGAAGCGAGATTAAACTATTTGATAACAATAACATAAAATGTGATTATATATCTTACATTCGAAGTATAGTTTTGACTATATAGCTAATTGTTATTCATTATGCGGGTTACGCCTTATGAAGTATCACAAATGCAGGTTGCTTAGACTTCATAAGATTATTATGTTATTCATAAGGACTCTTACGACTTGCTTACTTACTCATAATGATTTTTCTATATGTTTCTTATCAGTTTCACAAAATTACCTTATGATTTCCATATTCATCCTGTGGATGAAAAAAACTATAAGGCAATTTAATAAATCAACAACAATGGCGAACCAAGAAATGTTGTGGAATGGATCTTCCAGATCATCTATAAAATATAATCTTGCATACGAGGTAAGCCTATTTACGCGATTTTTTATCAAATTGCTTCTTGGCAATGGTTTTGCGGTTCCGTTAAAATAAACCAAACTTGATTCATTTTTCATTCCGGTTTTCTCGAGGCATTTTTTTTTCACTACACGTTTGAATGCTGCTGCGGAAATTTTGCTCTACCGCTACGCTCGATAACAGACGTTGTTATTTGTTTTCTTTTACAGAACCAATTTTAACACAACTAAAGGCCTGAATAAACACACGGCATTGTGATGCCTTCTTGGCGAAATTTGTCAGTACCTTCTTGATACCTTCATGTGGCCCTTCTAGCACGCTCCGCTTTCCTGCCGTCTACACGGAAGGTCCAATCACGCCATGTTGGGCTCCGCCGTCTGCACACCTTCTTGTTGTCACGCCGTCCACTTTTTGGTTTGCGTTCACACGGAAGGCGGGAGATGTCAATAAAAGAAGGCATGCAGAAGGCCTGATCGACAAATGTCAGTTTCAGATGTTACTTTGTTTACTTTCTGGCAAGAGTGATTTGAATCGGTTCGATTTTTGTCTTCAATAAATTTTACAACTGTTTGTTTGTGTTCAAGTTATCAACTTATCAAAAATAATGAACAAAAATAACCTTCAGATGTTCCGGAGCAAGTGCTTGATAAATGGCTTTCGCAGTCTCTGCAATAAGCATACGAAGAGCACTTTTTGTAACACGAAAAATTATCTGCAACGATTGAAAACTATTGCCGGTTGTGAGATAATACAGTGTTGCATTCAGTCGTATGTCAGGACTGGTCGCTTTGAGCATTATAGTATCTTTTTTCTGGATCAGCGGGGCCACTTACTCCAGCAAATTGATGAAATTTTCTTCAGCCATGCGACGGAAATCGTCGTGCAGCCCTCGTTCAATTGGCACGCCGCATTCCCATTCCAAACATAATTTGGCACAAACACCCTCAACTGGCCGCTTCAAAAGCCAAGCATTCGTCCGCTTGCGCAAGCGTTTTTTAGACTTATTTTCTTGGGTGGTTCCACGGATCTCGTCTCACAATATTTCTGCCACAGTTTTGATTGCTTGCATTTTCAGTTGATCGTCATCCAAGTTTTTGAAATAATTTAAATAAATCTGAGACGAAAATTGCATCAAAATCAAATTAAATAATTAAAAGAAATACAGGGTGGCCACAGACTCGGGAAAATCGGGAAATGCGGGAAAAAGTCGGGAATTTCAAAATCTATCGGGAATTTTTGTCATATGGCAGGAACCATGCTCACACCTTTTTCAAATTGATAATTTGAGTAGCGTTTTTGTCATCTACTCGGTCCAACGATCCCATTAACGGAATGAAACAGTGTTTTTCTGCAACTCCAGCGTTGCTGTAGAAGATAGCTCAGTGCTCTGTGGATGGACCGGTTGTGAACTGGAAGGCGTTTAAAGAATTGAGGGGGAAATCAGGGATCCGCGAGCCATACCTTGCTTTGAATTACTCAACATCGTTAGCTGCGGCTTGCGCGTTGTACACAATTCTTTCAAGGAGGGGCTAAGGCAACAGATTGACGTATCGCTTAGATCTGACTCAACGGCTGTGACAGGTGAGGTTACGCACATAACGTACTTGTGGTTTTATTTTACTTGGCTGGAACTCCTTGGGTGATCCTTATGACTGAAGCATCGCCATTGTGTGCATAACTGTAAATTTTAGAAACCTATTGTATCAGTCACCTTAAAGTCATCCGAATTTCAAACGGAGCTTTTCGTCGGTATTCCGATTAAAAGTGTTCGTTGTTGTGGCTGATGCGGTAGACGATAAGAAGCTGGTATCAAAGCTGAATTTTGTCATCAAGTCTGCAGCAATGGGCAAGTCGTTTTTCAGGGAATACCAGACCTAATCTCCTATAGCTCCGTTTCTTTTCGACGATTTGACGGGACTACTTAGAGCCGCTATGGAGAAAATGGTTAAGCCCGAGCGTCTGACAGTCAAAGCAAAATCGGCCATTGAAATACAATTGACGAAGAGCAAACTTCTGCCAGCCCTTAATGTGGACATCGGTTTTGGCTCTAAATCGGCAATTAAGAAAGCGAGAGAATTTGCAGAAAATTTCCGACAAAGACGTTTTGGGATTCCGCAACGACTGTCGATCTTTTGACTGTGGTTTTTTGAAGAAGCTACTCAACAAATCTCCTTTGACATACCCTTCAACGGGTAACGTAACTTGCAATAAGCCTGATGTTATAACTCACCTCACGGATATGGTTAAAAGCGTCTGGAGCTGTGTCTAAAAACGTTCGTAGATAAAGACTATCTGAGCGCTGCAGTTGCTCACAAAGTGAAAGAAGAATTTGGACAGTTATGCTCAATGCCGTCTTCAAAGACGTTGCTTGCCGGAATCCAGAGAAAAGAACAGCGTTTGGACAAATCTTGGGTAAAACTGATTGGTTATTCCAAGAAGGAGCTGCCAAATTTGATAACATTTGATAAAAAGGTGCTCATCCTGTCGCAAATGCGACGATGGAACGAGGATTTTCAATAAATGAAAAGTGTATGGTGGTGAACCAAACTGAAAAAAGTTTGGTAGCCCGATTTGCAGCTGCTATCCATCATTTTGCCTAAACGAAACAAGTGAGAATTTCAGATTGAACAATGTCCTCAAAAACTTCAAAAATATCTATTAATCCTATTTATATTAACTTATTTTCCCAGTCGAGAAAATTAGGCAAAAATGCGGGAAGAATTTGGGTATTTTTAAATTAAGATTGTGTGGCCACCCTGGAAATAAAATATTGCACTACTTCCACAACATTTTTTATCATAAAAAATGAAAATGCAAACCAACATCCGATAAACAATACAATCCTCTGTCACACCTCAAACAATTTTACACAAGAAGGCTTGAAGCGATTCAAGACGGCGTTGTCAGCACCTCCGGCAATAGAAGGTGTAAAAACGGCGTCTTAAAAATATTACGCCTTCTGAACGGTGTGATGCGTTTACACGGAAGGCGGTCAAGCGAGTCATAGAAGGCGTGAACTAAATACCTTCTTGGCAAGAAGGCGATGTAGGACGGTGAAGGATAGAAGGTATCCCAACGGAAGGTGCGATTACGCCTTCTATTTTGTATGAAGAAGGCATCACGATGCCGTGTGTGTATTCAGGCCTTCAAATTTCTCGCCGTCCATGCCTACACTTAGCGCGCTGCCCAGCAACGCAAGTCGTCATCCGTACGTCGACGACGACTCCGGCCAAAGCCCCCGAAAAGATTGAGGTTACCAACACATCATGGTAATGGTCGATCCGGGAACAACGGTGCTGCAGGTGAAGATATTTTGGATGGGGGTTTTGGATTTCGCTTAAATGTAATAATTGTTTTTATTTTTTATTTGTAGGCTGCTGCATTGGTGGGCGTTGAGATTCCTTGCTTCTGCTATCACGGGCGATTGGCCGTAGCCGGTAACTGTCGTATGTGCTTTGGTCGAAGTGGAAAACCGGTAGCCGCTTGCGCCATGCCGGTTATGAAAGGATGGTGAATAAAGACCAATTCGGAATTGACTCGTAAGGCTCGCAAAGGTGTGAAGGAGTTCTTACTCATGAATCATCGGTTGAATTGTCCGATTTGCGCCCAGGCTGGTGAATGCGATCTGCAGGATCAGGCTATCCAGCATTTTACAAGCACTAATGGCCGCCAAGATTGAACTCGGTTTCTGGTAGGGAGCAAGCGATTTGACTTTTGGCTTAGGTCGTTTGACAGCTAATCGATAAAATTTGATCGATTCTCTGTCAAACGACCAAAGCCATACGTCAAATCACTTGCTCCCTACCAGAAACCGAGCTAAACCGAGACGGCCATTAGTACTCGTAAAATGCTGTATGGCTTTCGGGTCGGATCGTTCACGGTTCACCGATATCGATCACAGCGGAAAGCGTGCGTCGAAGATAAGGACATTGGTCCGTTGGTTAAGACCATCATGACCCGATGCATTCACTGTACGAGATGCATCCGATTTGGGTACTACTAGATGAGGAAATTATATGCAGATGTTGTCCGGAAATGTAATGGATCTTTGCCCGGTTGGTGCTCTGACTAACAAGCCATACAGTTTCGTAGCTCATCCGTGGGACATCCGCAAAGTGGAGTCGATTGATATGTTAAATGCTGTGGGTAGCAACATCATTATGTACACCCGTACTGGAGAATTTCTCGGTAATCAGCCTCGTGAAAATTTTAAGGATTATAAAAAGGTGCCCTTTATTTGCAAATAAAGATGTCACATTAATTTAATTATTCTAAAAAATGAACCCATCTTCCTTAAAATAATATACAGTAGATCGAAATTTGTATTTAAAAATCAATTTTAAATGCATAACGGACACGTTCAGTTATCATAATCAACAATAATGTGTTTCATAAGGCTGTGTTATGAAACTCGTGTAGTTATCATATCTTAAACATAGCTGGTAATGAAGACAAAAAACATCGCATTCACATTCATAAGGTAAAAGTATGAAATTCAAACCGATTCCTTGTGGCTAAATTTCATAAGGTTTTTGAATGAACTTCTTAAGATTTTTTTTCGTCAGAGTAGAGTACAGCAAAAATTTTGTTTGTCAAAATAGCCATTTTTTTATGGTAACCTAACTTAACCGCCTATTCAGCATATTATTATTTGGCCTTTTACCATCTGAAATATTGTTAATACTATATAGGAGATTGTTAGTTTATAGTTGTCAACTATAAGGGTAAGTGTCGTAAGAATAACGGAAACGGTCATCAAACAATAACGGAAATCGTTCAGGAATGGTTTGTGATTATGCGGGTTCTTTGCGTGTACGGAAGAGCAGTTATATTGATTTGTGCGAGTGATTTTTCCAGTTTTCAACTGCAACGAGAATAAATCTGGATCAACAATAGAAAAGGGCCTGTCAACATTTGTAAACAAACACTTCTGAGCCCTTTTTCTCGCAAGCCGTTTGCTACACACGCAAACCTACAGAATTGCCGTGTACACGGAGAAAAAAATAAAGTCATATCAATAATATTCCGGTCCCGATCAAGCATATTTGTGCATTGACTTTTATATAATAATTTTTTGAGATTGTTTCACGCATAATACAATAGATCGAAGAATAATGGAAGCTTCAATTAAACAGAATTGATGATCTAATTAGAGCATGAAATAGGGTTGAATCAACCATATTATGCTAACGTCAACAATATTCATTGTTGATGATTTGACAGCTCTCTGATTCTCATGATAAATTCAATAATGTTTATGTTTAATTTGACCTTATTTTGAGGGTTGAACTAATGGTATTGGATGGTTGGTTTAAGCATACACAGAGCTTCGTTCAAATGATGTTATGGTTGGTTCCAAAAATCAAAAAAATCGTTAAATTTACGATAAAAGTTCCAATAATGGTGGTATTTTAGTGCAATATGTTCTAATTGGAACATTTTGCACTAAAATACCACCATTATAGGAACGTTTACTCAATTAGCACATATTCTTTGGATATTAAGAAATTAAACAACATATAACAATGTTTGAAAATTGGAAATATCATTGTTATCAACATGCGACCCTAGGAGTGGACGCTTCGACTTCTTCACGCTCGATTAATTGTAGCGCATCAATGTCGTACCCGTTAGCTGAAATCAAAATTCATTAAAACTACTTTAAAGAATAGTTACAATTTGCTTATATACCTACAAACACTTCGATGCCCGCCGCGGATAATCCAAACGATTTCAATAATTCTACCACTTCTTCGTCAACATAAAACTCTTCAACCAGGTCGTCGTCCAAGTCAACCGAGTGATCTGCCGCCGCCATGATATTTTTTTTCCTTCGCTTTGTCGTTGAGTGCGGATGGCAGCCACGAGGCTCAGTAGAGCTGTTATATGCCCTATTTAACCTTCCAGTATGAGTGATTCAACGATAAACACGGATTCAAATAATGACATGTATGCTTGATTTAAGCATTTAATGGTTGATGTTCAATAACGTTGATTCAAATGAAATATATGCTTGATGTAAACATCAAATCATTTTCAAACAACCATTTAAATTAACTATGTCAAGAATATCTTCGAAGCTTGGGATAACTATGGCAAAAGTTATATCAATCATGCATCATTTCTGTCCGTGTAGGGAAAACTTTCCCCTACATGATGATGGTATTGGTTTACGTGAGTGGCCTACGCTTTGCGAGGAAATAGACTCAGAAGTGTTTGTTAACAAATGTTGATAGGCCCTTTTCTATCATTAATCCAGTAAATTAAAAATATATTGTGAGTGATCACGCTTAGAGAAAAGTACCCAACGTAGCTGGTAGCTCGCACGCTCGTTCGTAGTTACTCAAAACTGAGTAGAAGTCTACTCCAGTTTCGTTAAAAGTGGAACGACCCTAATAAGAGTAGCTATAGGGTTACTCATTTTTGATTAACTAGGTCATTGGTCAAAATTAGAGTAAACATTACTCAGTGGCTAATTTTTGCCAACTAAACAATCTGAGTAAACGCTACTCATTTCCATTAAAACCCGGACAGAGTGTTTTTAATTCTATAATCATTTATTTTAATTCCAAAATTTATTTTATTCTATTTCTATAATTGATTTTTCCGGATCGTCCGCACTGGAAGGCCTTGACGGTGATCGTCCGACGGGACTCTTGTAGTATTGATGATACGGCTGTTTCCGAGCAACGGACCGTACAGAGTAGATCACAGTGACGTCACACCTCAGATTTGACAGATACTGGTGCCGTTGTGTTCAGAAATTCCTGTGTGAAAAACAAGGACGGATAAAAGGGTATAAGAGATAGCAACAGCCGTCGTGTCACCCGTCCTTGTTTGTCACACACGAATTTCTGAACACAAGGGCACCAGTATCTGTCAAATCTGAGGGGCGGAGTTACGGTGATTTGGTCTATAGTACAAATCTAGGGTTCTTTTTTCATTAGGGCGAATCTACAATTGATAGATTCTCTCCGGGCTCGCTCTCTTTCATTCATTACAGCGCCATTATAAAACTTTCGAGGGATTCTTTGGTACAGATCGAAACACAACAGTGCTGGCTAGCATATTCTTTTTTTTTTTAACCAGTTTATTTATTTATACGGCTCAATCGCGTTAGCTTTACGGAGCCAAAGGCAAAGTTTGTGGGTTACACACAATAAAAACTATTTTTTAAACAAATTATGATTCTTCTTCTTTCTTCTTGTTCTTTCGCAATTCTAGCCGACTCTTTTTGGTTACTGATCCCCGTTGACATGAATGGGGCGAACTGCAACAACGCACGATCGCGGGTATCCAACTCCTTCGGTTCATCAATACGTATTTCGGTGTTCACCGGCATGATGACAGATTCCTCCGTTTTATCTTCCAGCACCTCTAGCATATCCAATTCTCCCTCACCTTCAGTGTCTGATCCTCCGGTGGCTGTACCTCCAGTTACTGCACATCCGGACGTTTTCTTCAGCTTACCGCTTTGGTCCTTTTCTTGACTATGCACTTTCGGCTGACTCCGATTCTGCCGCTTGGGACAGGAAGCCATCAGGTGTCCCTCTTCCTTGCAGATAAAGCATTTGTCCTTGTTGCCCTGGTAGTATATGTTTCCCTTCCGGCTGGCAAAGTGCAGCGATGACGGTATTTCCTGCTTCACATCCATGTACGCGCCCCGCACACCAGTGTAGGCCGGTATGCCCAGCTCCGCCGGAAACTTCTCCCTCACGATACGTTTTACGCGTCCATATTTTGATAACACCGTAACGATCTCCTGGTCAGGAACGTCCGGTGGGAAATCGTATATTCGCACATAGCAGATGTGATCCTGGGCATGCGACATGTGCACTTTAACCTTTTTTCCATTCCCATAATGGAACATCAGTTCATCCGAGTTGGCGGTCAACGCGTACAACATCGACCGCTCAGACTTGAACTTGACAAGAGGGGACTTTTCATCGGCAATCCTATATGCAGCTTCAATTTCATCAAGCTCCACATCCAAGCCTTTGACGAAATTTGCCACTTCGCCTAAGACTGGTTTATCCGCTCCATTGCCGAAGGTAAATCGCACAGTATTTTTCAACTCGCACATTGCTGCTGTAACAAAAGCGACCGGGTTGATGAAACAAGAACAATGCAAATTTATTACAATGCCGTAGAGAAGAAGGCTATCGTCCCGAACAAAAGCAGAAACAGAACTGACTAGCATACTCTACAAATAGTAGAATGAAAATCGTAAAGGTGATTGGTATATGAATGAAAGAGAGCGAGCCCGGAGAGAATCTGAATGAAAAAAAAAAAAAACCCTAGAAATGAAAGAAGGCTGTTGTGAGCGTGTGCCTTCACTGAGCGAAATAAACTTTCGATATTCTTAAGATTTCATTATGATTATTTGCTATAAGAAATCAGCATTTATTTCATAAATTTGCCTTATGAAATATAACGATGTTGAAAAAATAAAAATATGGAGCAACCTGGATTCGAACTTTGAAAGTTTAGGTTATGTGTCCAGTGACTAGTATATATCAACACTTGTAATTAAGAAAGCTTAAAGGCGTACAAGGACAACGTCGTGTGAAACATAATCTATTCATTAGTCAGCCTTATGAAATTCCAAAGCATCTTTCATAAGTTGAACCTTGTAATTCTTAAGTTCACACTCAGCGAAAAAAACTTTCGATATACATAAGGTTGCATTATTTGCCACAAGAAAACGTAATGAATTCCATTAATTTACCTTATGAAATAAAATGATGTTGAAAAAATAAAAATACGGAGCTTTCTGGATTCGAACCTTGAACGTGGAGGTTGTGGGTCGAGTGACTTGACCACTAGTATATATCAATACTTGTGAACAGGAAAGCTTAAAGTCGAACAAGAACAATGTCGTGTAAAACAAAATCCATTCATAAGTCAGCCTTATGAAATTCCAAGCATCGTTCATAAGTTGAACCTTATGAAATTCTTAAGATTATTTGGCTGAGTGTATTTGCCTGAGCGTTTATTCCTGGGGGTGCGACACATCTAAATCCAGATTCAAGATGATCGAAAAATCTCACGCTAGCGAATCAATCTTTGAAAAATCTTGTTTCTACTTGTGAATCTTAATCCATCTACTTGCATCGTGCTGCATCTTTTTGCAGTAAATCTTTAAAATCTTCATAAAAATCTTCAAAATCTTCTTTCTATCTACTAAGCGTGCGCACATCACACAAAAGCATAACAAAAAATATCCTGCATCTGAGATAGAGTCGCACCCCCTGGTTTATTCTCCCAACGTGGATGTACTCACTAAACTCGCGATTATGCACGGTAAGCTTCCATTACCCATTAATGGGTACGATTTATTATTATTGTTATTCCTCCTGTGGAAATTTTTACCCATTTTACCGTAAAACCATAGACTAACTCTAAGACCAGTAGGTCCCGAACAAATAGGATTTTTTTCTTGGCCCAGTCAGTACTAGCACATCGGTCCCAAGCTTAAAAATACGCCCCTAATAATGAACTCACACGAACACATTCTCAAATATTCTGTCAAAATAACACAGCAAATCAAAACAAAGGCGCAAATGTGTATAGTTAGGTGCTGGCTTCAAGGTGTACTTCGGACCAAGGGGTTCTACAACAGTGAACCAATTTCAAATCGCTAGTTGCATATTGATTGTTGGTAAAACTGCGTCTACCCATTTAAATGGGTGGACGCAGTTTTTTAGTAAAATGTGTAAAAAATCCTCAGGAGGAATAACAATAATAATAAATCGTACCCATTAATGGGTAACGGAAGCTTACCGTGTGGATATTCTTCACCCATATTTGGGTAAACTGATCTTAGCGTGTGACTTTCTGCTGCACTGAAACTGGCAAGTATCCATTAAATGGGTAAAAAAATACTCATTTCGAAGGATATGAAGCTTAACCCATTATTTAATGAGTAAAGACCTTATACGGCAAATCAGGGGATATTTTTTACCCATTTCCAAAACGAAGAATTTTTAATAAGCGGGCAAAAAGTACCCATTATTTTAAGATTATTTTTCATTGGGATTGAATCTTTTTCAGAAGTATAGGATGATCGGGCGATTTCTCCTTCGTGCAACTCCGACAGTAACCTCTCGCAGCTCTCCTTATCACGACCATGCACCATATTATAATAACGGAAAGGCGACCATCGACGAAGTGATGCGAAAAAACTACACACTTAGAAAATTTTACAGCATTCGGTAATTTTTTTACCGTACTTTCAACAGCTGAACGTTCGGTAATCCGTTTTACCGGATTTCGGTTAAATTTTACAGTATTCCTGTGACAAAATTACCAGAACTTGTCAAATTTTACCGAAATCCGTTAAATCGGGCTACCTTACTTACCTTACCAATCAGACTAAGGGCCAATTTCTTCACCTCCGCTTAACTCCTAAGCGGTGCTTACCCATACGCTTAAACATGGTTTAAGCTCTAAGCGGAGGTGAAGAAATTGGTCCTAAGGCCGGTGTGGCCTCTGCTGTACACAGAAGTTGTTTCCATTGTAATCGGTCCATGGCTGTTCCTCGCCAGCCTCGCTGTCTGCGGAGGGTCCGCAGTGTCGTGCCGCTCCTGCGGCATTGGTCCCTTCGCCTTCCGTTTTGTGGCCATTGTTCTCTGAACACAACTTCGTGTCTTAAAAGAAACCAACAGAATAATCCACCTCGCCTCGCAGCAATGTCGAGCAACTCCCGTAGTTCGTTTCCCCTTCTTCATCCGATCTCAAGCTCTCTTTCAAGAGTTCCTTTCTGTTTGAGCCTCTCTCTCTCTTTCATTCTTTATTCTCAAGTTTTTCTCTCCCATCCGAAGGAGACACACATCGTGATTCGTGGACAGATTTTTCCTTCTTTTGTACTACCATAGTCCGATGCGATTATGCTATACCATAGTCCGTTCTCTCATTCTCTCTCGCTTCATGAAAACCTCTCGTTCATTCGGAATCAGTTTACTCTGACACCGGTTTCCGAAGATTGGCTTTCGGCGATCGTTTTCCGGTTCAAATTAGCGTTTTGATTTATGTGCAGCTACGCTTTTATTTATATGCACACTTTGATTCACAACTAACCTTTTTCATTATAATTACTACCCCAAAGATTCAATATGTGCCCGCGGAAATAGGGTTTCTTTTTTTTTTACTAAACACCAGTATACGTACTACACGCAGGTCGCCTTCTACTTGATCGATCCACCTTGCTCGTTGCGTGCCTCTTCTTCTTGTACCTGTCGGTTCGTTCTCGAGAACCATTTTCACAGGGCTGTCGTCCGACATTCTTACGACATGCCCAGCCCATCGTAGTCGACCGATTTTTGCGATGTGTACGATGGGAGGTTGGTTGGTAAATGACTTGACAATGCGTACCATTGATACTTCGCGTACCTGCAGGTATAAAATAGATCCTACTGCGATCCTTAGCCTCTTGTCCAGTAACTCCTACCCCTACCTCCCCGTGGTGGCGACTGGGGTATGAGTAACCATATGAAAGATCGGGTAACCAACCCCGGTGGGACCTTGGTCATATGCTGACAGGGAAGGGGGGCTGCCCTCTTCAAAGGGCGCAGTCTATCTGAGCGTCTGTTCTCCATGTTAGGAGCGGCTGATCATCGTCCCCGTGCCAGCGTGGGACTCTAAACAGTGCTGTGCACGATGGTCCTCCGGCGAGACAAGGGGTTGGGGAAGGCCCAACAAGCCGCGCTTAAAAAATCAATGTTACGAATAATACAGAAGTTAATGCGGTAGAAAATTACCGAATACTGTACAATTTTCTAAGTGTGTATACCGAAGCACTTGAACGTTCGATTCGGAATGATTGTGATGCTATGTGAGTTCTACTTCAACACTTTCAGTGATAGCTCTTCTTAACAAGCCATCCTGTAGAAACGTAGCGTTGGAAGGAGACTCTTGTTTGTGCGGTTTCGTGAAAGTGTCTCTGCTTACGGGTCCGCTCCACCGTTTTGGCCCTTCATACAATGTTACCGTGAATTCAGACCGGTAACTCATATCGATCTTGCTATTAAGTGGAGCTGCATACAAGACTAGGTCTTAGAACGGATGGTGGCTATCCTACACACATTACATAAAAATGGGTTTCTTGGGGGAAAAAAACGTACTGCAAAGAAGCATTCTGTAAAACGAGCTGCATATTAAATTTTGTTACCCTTGCATAAGAAATCACAGCAAGCATGTTACAAATATGACATCACGGCAGAAAACCAGTAAAATTAACTCTTAAAAATTTAATTTATTTTATTGTATCAAGTGTTACCACCAAACGAGCTGATTGAAGAAAAGAAACTAATTATATAAACATCCTGAAAATAAAAGTACTGATACTATCGTTCAACTATGCAGCGAACCCAACTCCCAACTTTTGTAGGTAATCCTTCCGACATTGCATATCATCGCACGGGCGATTATATGGTAACCATACCGGTTCTCCTACAAAATAACGTTTGGCCCGAATGTAGTTCTAAAACACATATGATGTAAGAAGGCATAAAATTGCATTGCATTGCAGTCTAATATCACATTACCTTCACATCCAAAGTGAACCGATGATAAATCCCAGCTGGGATAACTATCATATTGCCAGCAACAACTTCAATGCGAATCCATCGATCATCTTTACCACTGAAAGAGTACGCAAGAAATTATGTCCATTCCAATAACCGTCACGACCAACCTACTTGCGAACGTCGAAATATCCGGAGCCATCAATAACAAAACGGATCTCTTCATCCGTATGAAGGTGCTCTGTGAAGAAATGCTTCAGTTTGTTTTCATAATCCGGTAGACATTCTTTAGAGCAGGTTATCTCATCTTCATAATTGTAACCTCGAACCTTACGTATCAAATCTAGCGTTCCATCAGAATTATAAGTCGGGACTTTAATCTAACGAAATATGATGAAGTAAAACAGAAAATTAAAAATACTCAACAATGAATAAAAGGAATGCTTACCTCAAAATATTCAACTCCAGTGTTTTTGAAGAGTTCTTCTAGTGACACATATTCCGGAGGATTTAGATGATGTTCCAAGCGCTGATCTGTGGTTTCATTGTCCATGAACCAAACCCGCACCATTGTAGGACAAATAGAGAACAACTTCTATGTCAGATTATAGAATGAAGCCATAGAACGGACTGTTTCGAAGGTTATTAATTTTAACAATCTTTATCAACTAACACACGCACTATGAAGTCAAACGACATGCAGTGCAATTTTCGTGCCCCCCCGTTCCATTCCCCCTACTACCCAGCACAAAAGAATTTCTTTCTCCCTTCTCTCACCCCCACAAAAATACTTTTTTTTCAAAAAGTGGATCTACTCAACAATTGAGTAGATCCATAATTTCACGAGACAAAATAGTCAAAAGGTCGAAAGTAACAGTTGTAAACAATGACTTCTAGCGTATTTTTCAGGGATCTGCTTGCTCCCACAAACAAAATAGCACCAGAAACAGATACAAGGAGTTATTACCTTCCCGTCGGTAGTGGATATAGATGTTAGCAACCTGGCATTTCCAGGAAATTTACGTTTTAAGTCATTGTTTACAATTGTTACTTTCGACCTTTTGACGATTTTGTCTAGATTGATTTCCCATTAGAAAAACCAACACCCAGAGAAAGGAAAGGGGGAGTACACAAAAAATGTCCCGATGAAAACATGTGTGTGTGTGAAATAAACGTCAGTAATCTCCATGAAGATGATAAAGATTAACAATTCAAAACATTGCTTATCATTTTCAACTTTTCATCAGCAATAGTTCTTCAGTACAATTAGTATTGCGATATTAGAAAAATAAGAAAACGTTCAGTGAGAGGTCAGTAATATAAATTCGGAATATCTACACAGCACTATAGGAAAACAGATTAGATAAGCCCAGCTTTATTTTAATTGTCATCGGTTCGACAACTCGACCGCGGGCAGCGTTGGTCTTTAGATCATTCGGTGTTGGCGTTAAATGAAATCAGTCGTATTTTGAGGATCTTTAATAATTGTCTTAATTACAATTTCAAGCCAATAAAAAGTGGTACTATCCGAAATGGCTCAGGTAAAAAAGTTTGGCGATTTAGTTGGTGCTATCGACGAAGGAACTAGTTCCGCACGATTCATTTTGTTTCGAGCGGAAACCAGTGACATTGTGTGTTACCACCAGAAAGAGTTACGCCAAATGTATCCCCAGGAAGGCTGGGTAGAACAAGATCCGAGAGAGATTCTTTCTGTTGTAGAGGAATGTATCGAGAAGACAATTGAAAAATTGCAAGAACTTGGTGGTGATCCAAAGGACATTGTAGCAGTCGGTGTAACAAATCAACGGGAAACTACAATCGTGTGGGATAAAACAACGGGAGAGCCGTTGTACAATGCTATTGTGTGGTTAGACATGCGAACATCCACCACAGTTGATCAACTACTGGATACCGTACCCAATAAGACGAGGAATAAGAATTACCTCAAACCTCTTTGTGGATTGCCTATGTCGCCATACTTTTCGGCCGTGAAGCTTCGATGGTTGATTGATAATGTACCAAAGGTGAGTTGCTATCTAAAATTTGCTTACGTTTGGCCGGAGGTCGAAAATAAAAGAGTTTTATCTTATCGTAGATTTAATGATTGCGCAATGGGCACAAGCACAGACAAATTCTTGTAATTTTAGTTTGTCTTTGGCAATAGCATGGGTAGACAACAGAAGATGGAAGGAGTTTCGACTGTCATAAAACACTGATGGTGCTGTTTGACTTGGCTGTCCACTGCCCTCATGGACTCTAGTTATCCCCAGAACACAATTGAATATAGAGCTAGAATAAGGGCGAATCGGATTTTATCGATTTCTTTTCGCGGACTAGCCCTCTTTTAAAATAAGGTGTCAAGAACAAAAATTGACCTTTTTTTCTTTTTTTTTGTGTGTGGATAAGCGCCTATGTCACCAAAATACTAAAATTCGAAACATACGACTGTATTTTTGGGTACTGTGGGTTCGACTGTACGGTGATTTCGACTGAATTTTTTCACCTTATTTACTTAAAACCAACACCAACAGACTTCTAAAGTCCCAATGGTGGTACCATAACTAAAAAACACTAATTTCTCCATACTGTTATTTGTTCGGCGAAATGACATCCTTAACATCACATTAGTGCGCAATGCCCGGGGTCGAAAGGTGATATTGATCTGCTCCAAAACGATACCGCTTTCGATTTCGCACTGTGAGATGCAGCCATGTCCAAACACTACACTGCTCGCCGAGCTACTTTTCACCACACTAGCGCGTGCATTAAATTCCCCACTTTGACTTCGTGCTTCCAGACTAACACGCAACGCGTTGGGTACAACACCAATGGATGTTTCGTCAAATACCACAGCCGAGTATCCGATTGTGTCCGATAGCGGAAAACACGCGTAGTTTATTTATTTTATTTTTAATCGTGCCGTGCTTGTTAAACTCACTCAACTTATGCGCCCTTCACCCAACAGAAAACAAACCAATAAGTAAAATTATCAAATTTTTAGAATCATCCGACGAGCATTGCTCTATCCGTGGTAACCAGCGTCATACTGGGTGTATGTTAGGAATGGGCGATGTCGATGCAATTTTTAAAGAATAGATATTTTTACCTCGATAAATCGATTTAGTTTCATCTACGGTTTTTTTAAAGATGAAATCGATGTTTTATTTATTTGAAATGTTTTCACATTACTGAGTGCAAGAGGTTGATCTTCTGGATACAAGTAGGAAACGCCTGTTTTCCAGCCCAGAAAAGTGGACAACAAAGGAATTCATTAACTTTCTTAGCTTCGTCACTCCCAACGACCTTTACTGCCGTGAAACGCATACACGCAAAAAATACGTAGTTATACCAATACAAAATAGGAATCAATTTAACTAAAATTTTGATGAATTGATGAACTAATTCATCAAAACCTTTGAGTTGAAATAAAACTTCATGCTTTATAGAATTGAACATCGTTTTTTGTTGTTCAACACAAAATATTTCCTTAAGCTAACAAAACGCATTTGCTGAAATAATAAACATTGATGAACTAATACAACAAAACCATTTATTTGGAATAAAACTTCATGCGTCATAAAACTGAATGCCGTGTTTTATTGTTCAAAAAAAATTTCTTAGCCTTATGTCATGGACATGGGCTACATCATGTCAACCCGATTAGGAAGGCCAGTTGCAAAGAGAATAACTCGTTGATAATCTGTTTTAAAAATTATTATTGAGTATGTTTAAACTTACATTAGAAGAGCAGAAACAGATACAGTATGAAATGTGCGCTCATGAAAATATGAATGTGATTGTTATAAATAAAATATCATTTAAATTAATATCTCACAGTGGTGATAACCTTAAATAATATAATTGGTTTGATTTGAATGAAATTTTGAATTGATTTGAAACTTTTTTATAAATTGAAACAAATAGAAACCGTGTATTGAAAAGTAACAAATCATTTTGTTGATTCAAAACAGAGTGATTTCTTAGGATGAAAAAATATTTTGTTTAAGCTATAAATTCATTTGATTTAAAAAATAAATGTTATTGTTATGAATCATATATCATTTAAATTAATTTCCCACAGCAGTAATTAATTTAAATAATTTTATTGGTTTGATTTGAATGAAATTTTAAATTAATTTGGAACTTTTTTATGAATTGAAACAAATAGAACCCTTGTATTGAATACCAACAAAATATTTTGTTGATTCAAAGCAGAGTGATTTCTTTGCGTGTATCAGTCCCATCTTTGCTTGATTTCCTATTCATACACAGCAAAAAAAGTTGTTGAATATTACACAGAATCAAATGCACATAGGTCATTCCATCGGTTGTGTAATGTTAGGTTGTCTCGATGTAGACAAAAAAATGATGCACTGCTTGTCGATGTAATTTGGTTGATGTAAACGAGGCAACGTAGCTGATCGAGTCAACGTGAATCAATGCGACGTACTACATGGTCGCGACGCAAAGAGAGCAATGTAAAACTTATAGCGTTAATGTAATTTTCGGATGTTATTAAATAATAAATAAAAGGTTTACAAAGATGGTTTTATTCTTAAAAATAACACAGATATCTAATTGAGAAACATTAACAAAATAAACTGTTACCGATCATCTAACCCTACATTATGAAGAATTACATGAGAACTACCATATTAAGTCTTTATCATTGCGATTTGGTTAACAATAACATATGCAAACCCTTAATTTAACAACGATACATCCTAGGCATTAACGGGAATTACATTAATCTTGATAATGTCACAATAGACCTTCATTACGAAAGGAAGATGATATGAATGCATTTATAAAAATGTGAAATTTTACATTAACGGAAATTATGAATCAAACGTATTGTATTCGGTAAGGTCAGTTTACCCCCAGTGGGAGTTTACGGTAGGCGTCCAATGTTTCCCACAGGGGCGCTTGGCTGCATCGACATTAACGAGAAGGAGCTGTTCGGAGGCCCAGCAAGAAGTCTGGAAGGTGACGCTGGTGTTGATACAAGATTTCCAAGAGCGCTTCAGAAACTGAAAGCACTATTACCAGGAATACCCAGGTTCAATCCTGCCATATTGCTTGCCAATTCGACCGATGGCCCTGGGAAGATTTGCCCGCCAAGAGCAGATGCACTGAAAGGACCTTCCAGAACACGATGCGGCCTGACCACACCTGGTGGGGGAGGCTGTTGTACTTGTTGGGCTCGGTTCTTACTAGACAATAGCAGGTTGCACTGAGTCACACTGATTATGATTTCATCTACTTCTTGGCTAACATTCCCGACACACGCCTGCAAACAATATAGTGGTCAACGTATCTGGGGGTAGCTAGGCCGATTTCGGGATCTGTTCGTCGGCAAACATAATTTGCGGGAAACGTCGTTGGAGGAACTTGATGATCGTCATGAGAAACGGCTCGCCGTGGTCGCGATTTTTGTCCGCTAGCCACTTCTCCAACTTCAGATATTCCCGCCAGCCTAACAAATAAACGAACTGATTAATAAAGATATTCCCGCCTGCGAGCCGGACTAGCCAAATCGATAATGAATATGAACGACCGCACCTTCAAGAGATTCGATAGGGCACACGATCCCGAGGGAAGTCTCGACATAGCTGCTGTACAAACCTGCCGTAAGTTACGTCCGATAAACCGAAGTCCAGGTGTTTTTCGTGGTGTTTCGAAAAAACGGCCGCGACGACGAAGAAAATTTTCGGTGTATCAAATTCGTTTTTGAACCTACTCTGAGAAAAATTTCATCGTTGTACCGACAATTAAATCACGGTCAGGATGACTATCGCATATAATGGTTACAATAACCATGAAAATGGATGAATTCACCACGTTCATGGCATTTTTGACTATGATCATGGTAACTATTCCGACTTTATGGCAAATGTTGGATCAACTATTTTTAATGGTCGTTTTGACTATGATCATAGTCGGTTCAAAATCACTATACTGAAATAGTCATCCTAACCCCCAATAATGGTAAAATTGACAATCAAATTCCTCTCTGTGTAGGTTGGAACTACTTCCAACCTGCGATTCCCGAACTTATTGTCAGCGCAAACCTCAACCCGATAGGAGTTACAAATAAAACAGTATACACTGATGTTTAACACACAAAAAGCCAACCCAATTTTGATACCCGATCCAGTTTGGAACTGAATCGAAAACGAATTCGCTAAAAAAAGAACAAGTTTGGCAGTGTTGCGAGATTGAATTTTACATAAAACCAAATGCGATAAAGCATCAAAATCGTGTAATATTTAACATTTTTTGCGGAGTTCTTTATGTGCATTGGTTTTTGTGTAATATTTATGTTTTTAATATGTGATTATTACATTCATGCAACTAATATTTTTTTCTGATGTAATTTGAAGACCGATGTAATATTCCACTAAGTGGATGTTATTGTGCATCGTATTTCCTTGATTACATCAGCTTTTAATACTTTAGAGTCAATTACGTTGATGTATATTACATTTTTTTTTGCTGTGTATGGGACTGATATGCGTTTCACGGAAGTTTATATGTACATACATATTAAAATACATATGCTATCTCGCCAAGGAAAGCCTCCCGCACAAACCCCTCGAATTTCCAACTTCAGATGTCTGTGAAGGTAGCATGAGTTCTCAGCATCTTCTTAAGTAAATCAAATCAACACTTTCCTCCCATCCCTTGCTGATCATAAGGTATTGACAAATAAATCGATGGCTGAAGAGCCTGTCATACCCAAGGCAGCTCTACTGGCGCTTCCATCGTCCCTATAACAGCCAACCCAGGATTGTGTATGGCCGGGAAATGTTATGCTATTACTGAGTTGGTCGATATAGATCCAACATTGCAAAGGAGAATAGATAATCGCCCAACGCTTGTTATTATTATTTTGACAGCATTCACTGTAGCTTATCGCCCAGCCTGAGTGTACACCTTCCTCGTATACTAGATGGCATTGGCGGCACCGATTTTTCACGCACAAATTGACAGTTCCTCATGTCATTTTTCGTTGGAGCGAAAGGAAATAGGAAAAACCGCCTTGTTTCACGTACAGGATAACATTGGGTTATGGGATTTTCCAGCTGGAGTCAAGGTGAATTGATTCATATAGTCTACAGTTGTTGTTATAGATAGACCTGACGTCAACTAGCAAAAACTTGTAAGCACATGCGAAAGATTAATGTACTCAGAACTGTCGTAAAAAATCAAACTATCAAAAACCAGAAATAATGTTGTTTCAATCAATAGCCATAGAACGGTTTTCAGCAATATTTAAGCGGATGTCATATTCAAAATTGTCTCATGTTTACTCTTATTTTTTTAACTAGTTCATTTATTTGGCAGGCTTAATTGCGTTAGCTTTACGGAGCTAATAATTCATTTTTTTTTTTGACATAATGAAAGACTTAATACTAGCGTTAGTATGACTTGGGCCGTTTACTCGCGGTTTAACCGAGGTTAAAAGGGGTTACATTTTTTTTGGGAGGGATTGGACAGAGGAACATGGAAATGGGATGCTGTAGTCTTATAAGATGGTTTCACCAACACATTAACGTTGTGCGATATTGTAGGGGCTCCCTTTTTGTGTTCGGCCGGTTGTGGTTACCATTGTGTAACTATGAGACTCCTCATGTTTACTTTTGTTGAATTTCTTGTCTTATGCTAGTTTGTTGATCCTTTTGTTCGTTGCGTTAACAGGCCATTCAATAAGTCTGTAGGATAACATCAAAAATAAAAATGTGGCTGTTTTCTGTAAATTATATTTTGCTCAAGTATAACAGGTTTTAATTTTCCTATCGATTGCTTGATATAATGATCCTTAAAAAACGTCCATATACTTTACTTTTGAGACGACCTAAACTTGCTCTAGAATAGTACTTTGACAAAGATTAAAACAAGTTGTTTCACGATTGGTCTTTTATAAAAAAAATTAAAACAAACCGAAGAATATTATCTTCCACCAGTTTCTAGAATGCAAATAATATTTAAGAAAATCGATTTTTAACGAACCGACTATTTACTTTCGATATTATCGTGGATCGATTTTTTGGATTTAAAAAAATCGATGCGGGTGCATCGATTTTATTTTACAAAATGCCCACTCAGTGTATGCTAAGAGTTGTCTTGTGATCGTAACCACTCGGCTCGGGTATTTTCCCAAAAACCAAACACGATGCCAAAAGCAAAACACCCCCCCCCCCTCCCTTTTTTCCTGTCCCCAAAACCACAAACCAAAAAAGAACAAGGGGGAGAAGAAAACCCACACCCCGCCACAAACACCCACTAATGTTTTTTTGCACAACCCACGATTTTTTTACCACCCCCCACGACGACCCCGCCACCAAAAAAACAAAACCTGTGCCCACACAACCTCACAAAGAGAAAAAAAAAGGGGGGGGGAGAAAAAAAAAAAAAAAGAGAGGCTCCTTGATACTAGTTCGAATAGTTTTGCTAGCGCACTCAGTTTCGAAACATCCCGGTCAGCGATGCCAATGTTCCTGATTTTTCAGGATTTTCCAGATTTTGATAAAAAAAAATCCTCATTTTTCCTGATTTTCATTATTTATATCAATCCAAATTAATTTTAATCAAAATAAATAAACTCAACCGAATTTTGAATGTTGATTTTTCCACGATTGACTCAATAGATGTTGAAGATGTCGTTTTGGACGAAAACATAAAGAACAGCTGTAAAAAGATCTTTTCTATCATGAACCACAATGAAAACTTTCAGGTTATCTGTGGGAAAACAAACTATTTTTACACGACGATGGACGACGATAGTGTGCGTTAAACGTCCCAAAACTTAGTTGTCGATTAGAAGATCAGAAGGCACATTGTTTTTTCCGCCTCTGAGAGAGTTCATACCATGTTTGTTGATCCTACCACACTCGTCAGCATCAGTGGAACGATTGTTCTCACAATTCAATTCAAACAAAACGAAAATGAGGAATAGATTGGGGCAAGGCACAGTTAGAGGAAATTTATTGACAAATAATTATGTGAAACTGAACAAAGAAGAAGCAGCAACTGATCTAAATACGATTATTCTATGTATAAAACAGGAAGAGATAAAAATATGTAATGTAAGCTTTTTTTTTTTTAAATTGTATTTTTATGAATAACAGTTTTTTACACCAAAAATTACAATCCTGATTTTATCCTGATTTTTTTTTCATATACTTCCTGACTTAGTAAAAATATACTTGGCAACGCTGATCCCGGTAATTTTCCAACTCTTCTTTCTAGCCTTTTTTATTAACTGTAAACATGTCAACCGGAAGGGCAAGTGCCATTGGAAGTATGTTTCTTTAGTAATACTGACGAAACTCCATCTGAACCATGATTGAAAGACGAGTTAAGCCGTTATGCAGCAGTAGACATCCAGTGTTGCGAACCTCATGACGTTTTCATGGCCGCCTATTATTCTGATGTGAAAAATTTAGTCAAACCTTTTAGTAAAAGGTTTTAAAAACAGCTTGTTGAAAAAATGGAGGCGATGATGCGACATTCTGAGATAGTCTGATTTGCCCTTTGGTCGTCCAATAATAACTTATTCTAGCTCTGCAGGTAAGTTAGTAATGTTTGTATTTGTTATTTGCTCTCTAATGACTTGCTCAGACTACAGAGTTATTACATGTTATAGTAATTATCGACAAGAGATATGCCATCTAAATAGGCTTATAATATGTTATTACGACTCAGTCTGGCCTACGTTTAATACCTTGTTTTGACTTAGGAGTTATATATTGCTTAGGAGCCTATCTTGAAATCCTGATGAAATTTCTCTTCTCTACTATAACATGATAACTGTTCCCGAGCAGAAGCGAATAACTTGATAACTGGCCTTGGTATTTATGAGCTCAGATTAAGAGGTAAAATACCTGAGGATAATACCATCAAATTGTTCCCACAATGTCATGCGAATACCGAATTGAGGTAAGACAATACCAAAATAATACCTCTAAGGTGACCAGATACTTTTACTTTTCCAGGTATCCGGAATATCAAGTTTAGTTATTCTAGAGACATTTTGCTACCTTTATTGCTTATCTTGACAGATACGCGTATTTCGTCTACAATGTGCAGACTTCTTCAGTGTCGTGTACTAATACTGGAAATTACTAATCATTCTTCTTATTTTCTAGTTAGGGCCGGTTCATATACCACGTAGACTTATTTTTGAAAATCCCAGACCCCCCCTCCCCCCTCGTAGACTTTTCTCCATACAATTTTTTGAAATTTTGTATGGAGCGTAGACTTTGGCAAACCCCCCTCCCCCCAAAAAAGTCTACGTGGTTTATGAATAACCCCTTACAGGTATTCCACTAAACAGCTCACACTCTCCATAGTAGATAAATATTTATTATTTGTTATAAGGGAACACCATGAAAAATTAAGCATTTAGGCATTCCAATAGATATTATCCAGTATTTTATCATGACCAGCATGATAAATCATAAACTACACTAATTTCGCCACTTCTTTAGAAAAACATGGTCTGTGTATTAAAAGCTCAATTCGGCTCAATGCAATTCATTTCAGGGACAAATGACCCGAAGGGTTAAAGACCTCTCAAAAAAAAAAAAAAAAATAGAAGAAGATAGAAGCAATTAATTTTCCGATAACTTTTTCCAGAAGCTGATTTTGAAAACATCACGTGCTTAATAACTCTAACTTTAACATCTAAGCGGTGATAGCAAAATATCGAAATGTTCAAATGATATTCACCATTGAATAATAGATTATAGGTATAATATAGGGCAATGCATTAAGCCAAAGTTATAGAATAATTATAATTATAGCACAGAGAACAGACATTCATGTCCATATACCTTTTCTTGAAAAACGTGTGTAAAGGTTAATATGGGCAGCCGATATAAGAAGCAAATGCAGAAAAAAACAAACAAAACTTTTCAGGGTATGTGCTAGGCTTTTTATTGATAAACATTTACATGACAGCTATCGCACAACTGCAGCGCCGCCTACCAGGAGCATAACGACATACATTTGAAATGTCGCTTTAAAGTTTTACACAAGTAGCAGATCGAAGATGAACGTCTGTTCTCTGTGATTCTAGTATAATATTATAATTATATTATAATATTATAATTATAATATATTACATTTATATTTTTGGATGAAGAGCTACAATATTATAACACATAACGTTTTTTTTTTGCTTGTTTGTTATCATTTGTTTTAAGTTGTTTATGCTCGTGGCATTTGATTTAATCCTACTCTTTCATATTTTCCTTGAAAACTTAAAAATACCGAGGCAGCGATAATAACTAAAAACATTTTTTGTTTGAAGAAAACATCACGTGGTCTAGACTGCGAATTATTTTAGTTCACGTAATTAACACACAACCGTGTGTTATATGTTGAGAATGTATTTATGAACTGAACTTTTATAAACAAAGTTTTTATGTTTCAGGTAAAGCAAACATCAAAATAAAAATTCACACGGAAAGAAATGTGGACTGTATTTTCATGTTCTTCGATCATTATCTAAATAGTAGAAATCAAATATGAATACATTGACGCGTATCAACTCTGAGGCTATAGAAAAGAGTTACATGAACGAGGATGGACAGTAATAGAATGTATTTATTACGATTAATAGGGCATCTCCAGCGGTGGTTTATTTTTGGAACAACTTTTTACTTGATTTGCATCTGCAAAACTTGAATAGAACCAGCTATAATAGACCAACTTTGCGTTCCCCGCACCGGTTTTGTATTTTTTTAATGTTAAACTCGCCAACACCTGTCATCATGTCAATAATTCAACATCAGAGATCAGAGATTTTTTGAGAGATCGCAAATTTTTCCGCAAATTTGTTGCCATGGATTGGTTTAACCAAATAATTTTTACTGACAGTAGTCGTCGTTAGCAGACAACGAGAAATACTTGTTCTTTCGTTCATTTAAAATTTAAAACAAGAGTCAAAACGGAGAGGGTAACGTCCTGGAATACGCCCCAACGTCGACCGTGATTTCCGTTTCGGTCATCAAAAACTGTTCCAGGACTACGTTAGCGACATGCCAACTTATGACGACAAGCACTTTCTGCGTCGTTTCCGCATGCCAAGGAAGATTCAGCTGGAAAGTCCGCCTGAGCCCATTAAAAAAGTGCACTGTAGCCTTATGGATGTTTGCGTTCGGTTCCTCAGCTAGTTCTCTCGACAAAAATGTGAGGATTGGGGAGTCGAAGAGCCTGCTGAAGCTTAGGATTTTTTGCAAAGCTATCCTGAACTTACGGCCCGCAGTAATTGCGCCCCCCAACACCGGAAGAGGTGAAAAAACTGATGAAAGAAAATGCTTCCCAAAATTTCGAAAAAATCAATGCGTCCACATAATCAGGGAACTTCCCCAAAGATCAAGAAACTTTCCAGAGGAGCTCAGCAAACATCTCAGACGTTCAGAGAACGTCCCAAAAAATTCAGAGAACTTCCGAGTTCATAGAACTTCTCATTAGCCCAAAGAACTTGCCAGATGCTCAGGGTACTTCCCAGAAATTCAGGAAATTTCTCAGAAGTCCTGGGATCTTTCAAACATTTCAGAGAACTTCCCAAAGATCTGGGAACTTTGCTGAATTTCAGAAAACGTCCCAGAAATTCAGCAAACTTCTTAGTATTTTTTGAGCATCCTCAAAGGTCCAATTTTTTTCCATAAGTTTAATGAGCTTCGCAGAAGTTCAGGGATCATCCCAGAAGGTTGAGAAACTCTCTAGTAGTTCAGGAAACATCCCAGGTACTTAAGTTTTAAGATGAACTTAAATTTCTTACTACTCGATAATTTTTTCGTACCGAAACAAAACAAAAATAAAAAATCTACTACTTTTGTAATGTTTAACCAATTTCTTAAAATTACAATCTTGGAGATTCTAAACAGTTCTTGTAGGGTTTAACAACATGTCGGATACGCTTTTTATTTCACAGAAATTCCAACAACTTATAAAAAGTTTTGAAAATCGACAAACTTCCCAGATTTGTTTCAATGACTCAATAATTTTTTAAATATTTGTGCTGTGCTGGCTAAATCTGCTTCCCAAAGTTCCGGTCATTTCCAGAAAGTTATTTCTATTCCACGGATGATCAGCAAACTTTTTGGAAGTTCAAACAAATTTCCAGAAACGTTGAGATGTTTTCGGCAATTCAATGGACTTCTCTCTCTACCACTTCTCTTCTCAAAAGAGAGCGAGCAAACTTCATGGTTCATGAAACTTCCAATAATTTTATTCAACCTCCGAGAAGCTTATCAACTTCTGTCAAGTTCATTATATTTCCACCCAATCTTCAGAGATATTTCATAGTAATTCAGAAAATAACGTTTTAAGAGTTCGTTCAGTTTCTAAAACCGTATATAAGCTCTGATCAATTCCTGTAACTGCCGTAAAAATAGAATTGTTTGAAAGCTGTTAAATATGCAATTGAATAATATAATATTTTAAACGAATTCCTGAAAAAATCAAAGATTTCTCGAACTGTTCCTCAGAAATATGAATTGAATCTATCTTCAAGATATCATCAGTTTCTCCCAGAAAGCTTATCAAAACTGCCATAGAAAAATTTATCCTCTCCCTCAGAAAATAAGCCTGAATATCCTGATCCCCAAAAAAAATCCACAATAAAAAATCCAGAACAGTCACAATTCCGGGAGCCTCCTTATTTAGAACTATCCAGCGTTTTCCGGAAAATTCAGTGGCTGTAAAAGGCGCCAGTATCACCCGCACCTAACACGGTCACTTTTCGGCTCATAAATATACCTCAGAATATACTCAATAAAGTTGAGTTTTTGTTTACTAAAAGCCGAAATTTTACTGAGACTTACTTGCTAATGAGATGCTTGTCTGCAATGATTCAATAGTTATTCCTTAGAATATAAGGCATATGGTAAAAAAAATAATTAGGCACAAACAATTAATGTAGCTTTTCAAAATTGGTAAATTTTCGTGTAGACGTAACTGTATAGATCGATTTTGTCTTGTGTCTATATTATTACATTATTACAACTGTTCCGAAAAATATCGTAAACTAAATAAATCTGCCGTTATTACGTAGAGAAAATAAATGAAAAGAAATGGATCGTTGCAGTTACGTCCTAATCGCGCGAAATAGATCCTTCAATTTGAAAATAATTTTTACCTACCTTCAACACACAGTTCGATGAAAAATGCTATTATTTAACATCTTACATAATAAACTTGTTATCTAGAAAATAAGAAGAATGATTAGTAATTTCCATTTAATTCCAACTACCTGTATTGCTTGCCTTGACAGATACGCGTATTTCGTCTACAATGTGCAGACTTCTTCAGTGTCGTGTACTAATACTCGACTTAGTACACGACACTGAAGAAGTCGGCACATTGTACACGAAATACGCGTATCTGTCAAGATAAGCAATAAAGGTGGTTGGAATTAAATGGAAATTACTAATCATTCTTCTTATTTTCTAGTTACAGATAATCCACTAAACAGCACACACTCTCCATAATTCAAACTTGTTATATTTGTAGCAAAGTTATTCACAAAAAAAAGGAAACCACTCAATGTTATGATTAGTTATAAGTAAATTTAATGCATTATTTGCCTTATGCTTAATGAGGTTCTATTCATGGTTGAGTTAGGCGTTTGTCACTGATCAGTTTGACATCTATGTAGCAAAAAAAGGTAAGAAAAAGGCTTTTTACTTAGCTCACATGATTTCAATTAAATATCGCTCAACCAATCAAACAGCGTTTCATCATCCCAAGTGAGCCGATATAATAATGATAACCCAGGGACGCTTGCTCCTGCAGCAGATGTGGTGGATAACCGACCCAAATGGTTAATAAACTGGTGTTTTCGCAGACAATTATTCGATCCACCGTTTCTATGCCTTCGTCCAACAGATGGGCTTCTATCAAGGTTTCGAAACAGTTGGCCAGTGCGTGACAAAGTTCCTGCTTATGATACAGATCGTATTCATGAGCATACAACATGAACTCCCCCCGGTGGTGTTGGTTTTTTTGTTTTTTTTTTGGGGTGGTGGTGACGGTGGCCAACAGAAATAATAATCAGGTTATAGAAGAGTTTTGTTCCAGATTGTGGCGTTTTAGCTCCCCTTTTTTCAAACCCAGACACACAAAAATATTGAAAAAAACAAAATTTTAATTCTTTTTATTTTTTATATATATGCGTGTTCCCGTAGCGAAACAAGAATTTATGAAGAAAAAAAAACAAACGAATAGATGACGTTTCGTTTGACCGGGTTGCCATTTACCTTATTACAAATAGAACAAAATGAATAGATCAGCGGTGCAATATTTTTCATTTTGATCTAAAATTAGACGATCTAAATTTTTGAAACGGATTAATTAAGATCAAAATATCCATCAGGATTGGAGATGCCCTTAAGTAGCGTGTAGTGTTTTGGAATGGTATTTTTCTTGTTCCAAATTGCTGCAAGAATCCGGTTTAAAACAAAATTTACAACACTGATGCAGCAATGTTTTTGCGTTTGGTCTAAAAAATAAATCCCATCCCCGATATGGACCACCGTGCAAGATGTCCTTATACATACAAATTATATCAACCTTAAGCTTGTATTACACTGTTTGTCCAATAGCCAAATATTTGGCATAGGCAGCTAGACAGCTGACAGATATCATAGATGTTTGTCAGATGCCTATCTGCCTATGACAAATATTTGGCTATTGGACAAACAGTGTAATACAAGCTTTAGTCGCCCACTGTTGTGGCGGAAGTGTGGCATCACATAACAATGCAAAATATCCAGTCAAAGTCTTGTGGCGTGAGGCGAACGTCGACAAGATATTTTGGCATGCTAGCAGATGTCACACCTCCGCCACATCAGTGGGCGCCTGGCCAGTTTTTCCCCCCCCCCCCCCACAAATATATATAATAAAATAAATATTTTCTCCATAGAAAAAAAAAAAAATATATAATAAAATGGGAAAGCCCCTCCACCCAAAAAATAAAAAATTTAATAAAAAAAAAAATTTCCCCCGGTTTCCCCAAAACACCCCCCTTAAAAATTTTTTCCACCCTTTTCCACCCCAAGTTAAAACCGCCAAAAAAAACGGCAACTGCTTATTCGGAACAGTAGATACATGGCTAATCTGGAATCTGACCGGTGGTGTGAATGGTGGCGTTCATGTCACAGACGTTACAAATGCTTCTCGTACAATGTTGATGAACATAGAAACGTTGCGCTACGATAAAACTTTGGGCAAATTTTTCGACATTCCCTTCGATATACTGCCGGAGATACGCTCCTCTTCAGAGGTATATGGTACGATTTGTCTAAAAGCACTAGAAAGCGTTCCACTAAGCGGCTGTTTGGGAGATCAGCAAGCTGCTTTGGTTGGTCAAGAATGTCTTACCAGAGGTAAGGCGAAAGCCACATATGGCACAGGATGCTTTCTTCTTTATAACACTGGAAATGCTTTAATTGATTCGACCCATGGATTGATAACAACCGTTGCCTACCAAATGGGCCCGGATGAGCAGCCAGTGTATGCCTTGGAGGGGTCTGTTGCCATAGCGGGTGCAGCTTTAGGGTGGCTACGGGACAATATCAACATTATCAACAGTGCCAAAGAATCCGAAGAGGTCGCTCTATCGGTTGAGAACAATGGCGATGTATACTTCGTACCGGCCTTCAGTGGTCTGTATGCTCCTTACTGGAATCAAGAAGCGCGAGGCGTGATCTGCGGTATTACAGAAGATACCCAACGTGGGCATATTGTACGAGCAAGCCTAGAAGCTGTTTGTTTCCAGGTACGAGACATTCTAGATGCAATGAACAAAGACTGCGGATTTCCATTAATCAAATTGAAAGTTGATGGAGGAATGACCGCAAACTCGTTGCTTACTCAATGGCAGGCAGATTTGATAGGACTGGAAGTGCAACGTCCAGCAGTGGTTGAAACTACAGCTTTGGTAAGTTAATTCATCGGTTCTATAACTTTCTTTCCAAAACCACTCCCCTGAAATTATTCTACTTCACAAACCCATTTTAATGAATGTAGTTATCATTTCCCAGAAATACCTACATAATACCATGAGACCAAATTCTATGCTATTTGATTTTGAATTTAAAAGCAGTGAATTGCGATACTGTCTACAATGCCAAATGACTTCTGGTTGTCGGCGCTACCTCTAAATTACAAATAACTTTTACTGTAATCCTCAATAGGGTGCTGCAATGGCTGCCGGACAGGCTGTGGGATACTGGGACATCGAGAACGTCAGCATTGAAAGCAATTGCACCTGCTTCAAGCCGAAGATCTCCGATGATGAAAGGGACATGAGATACAGCAAATGGAAGATGGCTGTAGAACGCTCATTTGGCTGGGAAGGAAACTCCATGGTGTAAAACGTGTACGACTTAGTAAGAGGGTTTAGGATGAGATATTTTAAGTGAAAATGCATGTTTATTCTAGTAACACAAATATTATTTTACTTTGTCTATTTTATTTTGCCATAGATTTAAGCGAATTAATTTAAAGATGGAGGACAATCAAGGAGGAATTTTATTTTTATCGACGATGTATATCTTGTTATTCAGTTGTTGCTTATCAATAAAATTTAATTACGTTAGAGATGGTGCTACACATAGGTATTGAGATATACTGTAATAAAAATGGTCTTTAGCACTACATGTTCTCCTAAAACTTTTGAGCTTTCGTATCGTCTTCTTTTATTCAATTTGTTATAAACAAATAGCAAAGCAATGAAACTTTAAGTAAATAATAGTACAAAACGTACAATGTATGAAAAATGCTGTAGGGATATAAAAAAAATTAATACAAATCCGAAATCCGATCTTGTCTGCTCCTTGTTCAGCTTTATATGAAGAGTGTTTTGAGATTTAGCATAGCAATGTAATGGTAATAGATTTCAAATAGTAACGCATATAGACGTTCAAAAATAACATATTTCCCAGTTAGTTTAGATAAAATTTCTGCGCGCTTTTTCCGCTTTGATGCTGCTTACGGTTCTTCTGCGCCAGCGACATCTTCTTGGTTGACTAATCCACCAACAGCTCCCTCTTCGCCATCGATGGCAATAGCTGCCGCTATGGGACGAATCGCATCCACATCTGGTTCATTTGAGATGTCGAAATGTCGCTGTGGTAGAGGGTTTCCGGCTAAAATGAGACATGAACCATAAGCAATCGCTCAATCTACGGCTAGACCCGCTTAATAGTACCCGAATCCAACTCCAACGCGGGATCAGCCGTAGCTTCTGCCAGATTGGTAACCGACTTGGATTTGACGCATTGGAAATCCACATGACGACTCTTGGCTTCTTCTTTCTCCCATGACATGTGGATGAATGGCCGTTGTAAGTAGTTGTAGATCACCTCAACGCGACCACTGGCACGTTTTTTGATCTTTTCTTTGTACGTTGGATAACCTTCAATACCAAGACGAATTTTCTTCAATCCTCGATCCTTTAAAACCTGCTTGGCAACATCACGATTTTCGATATATTTGAAGAAGCGATACATGGCTGTGCTGGACACGGTTTGGCAGTATTCTTCACCCATTTGAGGAGGATATTCTTCATCCCAGTCGACAACATCGTCTAGAAATAAAAAGTGTTCAAGTACCTAGCTAACTTTCTGTGTGCTCAATGTACCGTCTGAAAGCACAACAACGTGACATTCTCGATCTCCGCGTTCCGCTGAAGCCACCATAAGCGGCAGGATTAATGATTCTAGAAAAACTTCGAACTGTTCTCGGGCTCCCTCGTTGCTTAGTTCGTGCAGCAATCCACGTAGATTTTGACACCGGATCGTATCAGCCGTAAATGGAATAAGTAAATAATCACAGGCCTCACGAAGTTCCTGTACGGAAACTGTCGGTGGACAACGAATCACCCCGTTACGGTAGTATTCCAGAATGGCACGGAACACCGTGTGTGAGATACCATCAGCCACCTCGTACTCACCGCGTTCGTTCGGATGTGTGAATTCCATACCTGAGCTAAACATGCGGCCCAACATGGTGTTTGGATGCGCAGTGAACAGGGCAGGATTGATTGAAAAAGTCGTATTGTCCACGACCAGTGTTATGCGGTCTTCAGCGTCTGGCTGCTTCTTCAAAGCAGATGATGGTTTAGTTAGCGCTACCGAGCTCTGTTGGTGTTGTGCTTGCATCAAACGGTTGTTTCTATGCGATAAATTCAAAGGAAACATTATTGTAGTTACTTCGTGTTGTATTACAAATGTGATTCTAGAATAGATCATTGCACGATGATGTCGTTGAAGCAGTTTTGACATTTCGACAAAGATTTTTCATTAGGGCCTAACCGGCCTAACTGACAAACGTAAACAATGGCTTGTTGACGCGGAATTTTCGGTAAAGTGAGTAACTAAAACATAACAGATTGTGTGGTCTAAAATTTCTGCGAATGAAAATAAATTTCCTAAAGACCTTCACCAGTACTTATTTTTACATAATTTTCTTAATCGAATAGTATACAATCCGCAAAAATGCAATGGCAAACTTCGTTTCTTCGGTTTAAACTTTAACACCTTGTAAACAAGCTCCCTGAGGTGTCAAAAAAGTGAGTTAACATATTCGGTGCAATGATCTATTCTAGACAAAATCGTCAAAAGTTCGAAAGTAACAATTATAAACAATGACTTAGAACGTAAATTTCCTGGAAATGCTATGTTGCTAAGATCTATATCCACTACCGACGGGAAGAAAATAACTCCCTGTGTCTGTTTCTTGTGATATTTTGTTTGTGGGAGCAAGCAGATCCCAGAAAAATACGCTAGAAGTCGTTGTTTACAAATGTTACTTTCGACCTTTTGACTATTTTATCTAGTATTGTTGGAAATAAAGATTTGGGGCTGTAGTGTGAGTGCGTTAAACGTCACTAATATTATCAAGCGTTTAACGCACACTATCCTGTCTATCGTAAAAATTCTAGGGTTTTTTTTTTTCATTAGGGCGAATCTACAATTGAGAGATTCTCTCCGGGCTCGCTCTCTTTCATTCATAAACCAATCACCTTTACGTTTTTCATTCTACAATTTGTAGAGTATGCTAGCCAGCACTGTTGTGTTTAGATCTGTACTAAAGAATTCCTCGAAAGTTTTATAATGGCGCTGTAATGAATGAAAGAGAGCGAGCCCGGAGAGAATCTCTCAATTGTAGATTCGCCCTAATGAAAAAAAAAACCCTAGAATTGTCTGCTTTCCCACAGATAACCTAAAAGTTGCCCTAATAAATTTCGTATGGTTATTTTTCTTAACAACCTATTTGGGGAATCATCCAAACCGTTAAAGAAATGGTTGGATGATTTGTGATATCGTTCGTTTAAGGTAATTTTTTATCAGAATGACCAACTATTTTAAATCTTTTTGATAGCTTTTTGTAATGTTTTCGTCCAGAACGCACTACATTTCCATCAGAAGGCACACTAATACACCCAGGCGTGACAAACTCAATAGATCATTGCACGGATTGTATTAACCTCAATTGTTTGACAGTTCAGGGAGCTTGTTTACAAGGTGTTAGAATTTAAACCGAAGAAGTGAAATTTTACATTGTCTTTTTCTGGATTGTATACGATTCGATTCAGAACATGATGTAAAAAATTGCACTTGTGAATGGTTTCCGGCTATTTTACTTCAATGGTTAAAAAATAGAGCATGAGCATGATTGACCGCCCACGGTTGCAATTCCGTTATTGCCAGATCAGATGTATTTGCACAAAGAACCAACAGATGATGTTTGGGAATAACATACATCTTCAATGTGTAAAAACTGGTGACATTATAAAGCAATACCGGCGCCGGCCGTGCCCGAATGCTGGTCAAGTAGGAAATGGGAAGGAATGTGTTGACATGATACTCGCTTTGAAGGAAGCCGAGAAATCCTCTGCACTTCCACGAGAAATCACTGGGATGTTGGATAGTTGGAGAAAGGTTAGCAGCAGGGTTCGTTTTGGTTGACGATACGCTGAAAGTATGTAGCACTATCCACCAAAAGCAATGGACCGCTCCAATGTGACTGAAAAGAGACAAGCATAACGAAAAATAAAACAAAATAGACAAAATAAAACAAAACAGGATATTAGATATTGTCTTCAAAATATGGTAGAAATAAATTATTTGTTGCTTTGCAAACCAGCTCTCTTCGATGTCCTAGATGGCCAAGTCCTGCTCCACATCAACCCAGCCGTCGCCGACGTGTCGGAAACTCTCCGGTAGTAAGATGATATCTGTGTCTAATACACTCTTCTTGCACCGATTAATTTACAAACTAAGCCTGCACACCGAATCAAAATTCACTTTGGCACGGTTGTGGTATTTTCCTCTAAAATATAGTTCTAGATACTGGTACTTGGTTGCAGGAAACCCTTCAATGGTTAAAAAATTAGAGCACAAAAACTCAAACTGATCTTACCGAAATTTTTCTAAGTCCGCGTAAACAAGCTCCCTGAACTGTTAGAAATGCATTGATGACGCCATCGTGCAATAGATCATTGCACGATGGCGTCATCAATGCAGTTTTGACAGTTCAGAGAGCTTGTTTACATGGACTTAGAATACTTTAGAATAATAGGATACAGCATGGAAGACGCTATTCTATACTTATCTTAAGCTCAACTACATTTGTCAAAACTTACTGTTGCTGCGCTTTGTCCCTGAATTACTTTTTGAAACCATTAAAATAATGAACCAATCGACAAAGATTTTTCATTAGGGCTTAACTGACAAACGTAAACAATGGCTTCTTCCGTAAATTTCTCGTGCACAAAGGCTACCCATGTAAGCCTCCAATTCTATCGAATAGGTGAACTTCGAAATGACCGTGGTGGATTGATTAGGCGAATTCTCAATGACGAGTAACGACGTTTGTCGGTAAGGCCCTAATGAAAAACCTTTGTCGCAATGAAGTTGCGTTCTGACTTACACGGTAAAGCTGAAGTTGTAATTATGTTTTCAAAGTAGGCATTTTGTTTGAAGACTGGAATTATGCATAAAATGCCTAAAAAGGTTTTATGCAAAAATGCCTAAAACGGTTATGCGTCAAAAAGTGAATAAATTTTAGGCATTTTGCAGCATGTGAAAGAGATTAGAAACTATGCATATTTAGAATGTGCTTCTGTATAGAAACTAGCCACTTTATGAAATGAAAATGAGATAAAATCAGTGCCAATATCTCAAAAGATTGGATCAGCTTTTTTGCAATCAACGACATTCCCTACGCGGTAATTCTGAGGTAGTCATTTTTTGACTACATTCTATGCATTTCAATGAACATCCTCCATACGTCAAAAAGTGCCTACTTTTGAATCCCAAAAAAAATGAATAATTTTAAGTCCTTTTTTTGTTCCAGTGTGATAGAAAAAATGCATAAAAACAACGCTATCAACGAAGTGAAAATATCGATTTGTTCTAGTTGATTGCCTTTGCCTGAAATACAAAGTGAAAATAAAAATAAAATTGAGTTATTGCAAGCAATTAGATCATTCAGATTGATCATTAAAATGAAATGTATTTTTATGTATAATGTATAAATGTATAAACTCAAATCTGTATCTGTATTCAGCCACCTTCTTAGACCAGTTCAGTGCCAACATGTCAAAAGTGTAGATCTGCCGTAAACACTTACTAAAACCGTCGCTTTCTCGGGAATGAAAACTTTCTCCTGCGAATCAACAATCCCAACTGCAAAGAAAAACATTTTCCTACCTTATGGTGTATTTTATTTGCATGTGTGGATTTTTGCGATAAATAGGGAATGTCGTTGATTGCAAAAAAAGCTGATCCAATCTTTTGAGATATTGGCACTGAGTTTATCTCATTTTCATTTCATAAAGTGGCTAGTTTCTATACAGAAGCACATTCTAAATATGCATAGTATCTAATCTCTTTCACATGCTGCAAAATGCCTAAAATTTATTCACTTTTTGACGCATAACCGTTTTAGGCATTTTTGCATAAAACCTTTTTAGGCATTTTATGCATAATTCCAGTCTTCAAACAAAATGCCTACTTTGAAAACATAATTACATACTTCAGCTTTACCGTGAATATTTCACACAACCACCCCCCCCAAAAAAAAACACCCACAAGGAGGAAAATTTTTTTTTTTTCCGTTGGGTTTTTTTATTCGCCGGAGAAAGTTTTCATTCCCGAGAAAGCGACGGTTTTAGTAAGTGTTTACGGCAGATCTACACTTTTGACATGTTGGCACTGAACTGGTCTAAGAAGGTGGCTGAATACAGATACAGATTTGAGTTTATACATTTATACATTATACATAAAAATACATTTCATTTTAATGATCAATCTGAATGATCTAATTGCTTGCAATAACTCAATTTTATTTTTATTTTCACTTTGTATTTCAGGCAAAGGCAATCAACTAGAACAAATCGATATTTTCACTTTGTTGATAGCGTTGTTTTTATGCATTTTTTCTATCACACTGGAACAAAAAAAGGACTTAAAATTATTCATTTTTTTGGGATTCAAAAGTAGGCACTTTTTGACGTATGGAGGATGTTCATTGAAATGCATAGAATGTAGTCAAAAAATGACTACCTCAGAATTACCGTGTTGAACTAGGCTTTATTATTTGATTGCTCTAGATAAGTTTTCTGGAAGCCATACCATACTTTTAAGTAGATGTCGAAAGAAGTTTGGTACCAATTGAAAATCCTGATTAACACGAAAATTATCGTTGAACATCAGTAATGATCCTGTAACTTCACTTCAACACTCAGCGAAATAAACTTTCGATATTCATAAGATTTCATTATGATTATTTGCTTTAAGAAAGCAGTATGAATTTCATAAATTTGTTTTACTATAATGATGTTGAAAAAATAAACACATGGAGCCACCTGGATTCGAACCTTGAACGTTGAGATTATGGGTCGAGAGACTTGACCACTTGTATATATCATCATATCATCATGTAAATAGGAAAGCTTATAGGCGAACAAGAACAACGTCGTGTAAAACTAAATCCATTCATAAGTCAACCTTATGAAATTTTAAGCATCGTTCATAAGTTGAACCTTATGAAATTCTTAAGATTATTTGGCTGAGTGAAGAACATATCATCTTTCTTTCTTACATAGGCTGTCGATTATTTACCATCTGTCAAGTTTAAGTAAAAATTAAAATTAATTCGCGAATTGGGACACAGCCTCAATTGAAATTCTAATTTTCTTCTTCTTCAAATATTATTGTTCTACGTTTCGCTGATTTTGAACATTTTTCGCCGTCGTTTTATTTAGACTGACGATTTGCTAAGTAACTAAAGCTCATCTGGAATACTGTAAACATTATATTCAACTGTATTAACATAATTGCAACCAAAATCATGAGCTTCACAGAAACTTCTCGATTATCTGTTAAGTTTCTGAGTTTCTATTTTTCAGTAGTGAGAATGATTTTTTTATTAACTTAATTCCAATCTTAGTTCGAAGAAGTCTTACCATTTTTTTAAATATATTTTTGGCTTTAGACGATATAAGAGCTGCGATAAAACATTGAAAATTTATCAGCAACATCCAGATATGCAGATTGATAAGTACAGAATTGGAAATCGTACAGACAAAACTTAGTATCAGAAAGCTGAAATCACGATTAATGGAGTGTTATCGTGTTATTGTCTGTTAAAGATGAGATTACAAGAGTTCTATGGCAAAACAAATTTTCCAAAGAAGTAACGAGAAGAAAGGGAATAAAACAGGTATCAGCTGTTCAATTACATAAGCAGAGTTGTTTCGAAAATTCCAGAATTATATTTGTTGATATTAATGAATCGGATCTTCCCTTGTCACTTATATTTGCAGATGACATCCAAATTATAACGAAATCTGAAGCAGAGTTGGAAGAGATACTTAAAGATTACTATGAATCCAGCTAGAAGTCGTAGGACTACAAATAAACTGCAAAAAGAGGCAGGTTTTAATTATATACCCTAATGTTAAAGCGAAGCAGCTAAATGATATCATTCTTAACGGTTAGAAATTTAAAGTATGTGATAGTTTAACATGTTTAGGAATTTGTTTAACATCTACACTGAACAGGAAATCAACTTTCAGGCAAAGATCTTTAAGTTCTCTTAAATAATCAAAAATTATAGGACAGTTTTTCAAGAAGTTTAAACCCTGCTGGAAATTAGGAGAGTAATGTATAAAACAGTGATATCACATATCCTTACAACATGGCAGTTAAGTAGCAGTTTTGACAAAGAAGAGTAGGATTGCAATATCTAACTACGAAAAACTAAATGTTAAATGATCAAAAAGAAGTTCATTTTGGTTTGGAAGCAAAATAAATTATTTTTGTTTCAACAATCCAGTCTGTTTGTTTTTTTGAAAATGCATGGATTGTAACATTAAAAATCTTTTTATATTTACAAAAGTTTTTATCGTTCTGACGTAAGCAGTCAAATTGACAGTTGGACCAGCAACACTTTTTTTTTTTGTTTTTAAAAGACATTTTTGTCATTTCAATTATATTTATTTTTCAAAGAATATCAACAATCATAGTAGGAATAATATAATATTATCATTGAATTAATAAGAGCCTTGTTATTGTTTTTATGTTATTTTGATTTTGTTCTTAAAAGAACTGCAATGGGAATTTAAAACTTTTTCTTCATTATCCATTAAGTAATCGTCTTTTCAATTCCCAACTGGTGATAGAATAAGGAGCTCGACAAAATGATTTTCTGATGCCGAAATTACATCAATCGCCGGATGTGGGGTACTTAGAATAGTATTTACCTGTTGCTTCTAAACTTAATTTGCGGATCGCGCAAGATCTATCAAAATATGTCGGTCTTGCACTGACACACTCGTATAAATGTACTCAACATACACACTTGTGAAGATTTGCACAAAATATATTTTTACTTATAAAAGGAAAAAGCATAGTTTAGAAACATTAAAATTTAATGTTTTTTATGTATATTTTCTTATATCATGTGAAATACGATATATGACTTGCTTTTGCATTACATCTGTGGATCAAAACATTAATTTACGCTCAATTCAAATCAACTATTGTTGAATCAAAATCCGTATATTTTTATTTCAACAATAGTTTAAATTGAAAAGAAGTTCATTCAAAACAAACAGAATTTATATTGAAAATATATGAAATAATTTTATCAAAACAATAAAATACAATATAATGTCAAAAGAAATGTTTGCTTAAATTCAACAATTATAATTTTTGGTTCAGTACAACAAAACTTCTGTCCGTGAATGATTCGCTTCTAATAACGTAAGTCACACCAACACACCCTCAAATATTGTGTCAAAATAACATAGCGAATCATAACAAAAACAAAGATTCTAGTACCAAAAGGTACCGAAAAGCGCAAGAGTATATTGTACAGTACCTATATCCATTTGATGTTCGTACTGTGTCTATGCGGGGCTTGTTGTAAGTGAAAGTGACCTCGAGATGGACGTAAGTAACCAGGCATTCTGAAATGGGTCACTGGAACCCAACAGAGCTATCACCTTCTAACTCCCGGGCTAAAAATGTTTGTCGAGTCGACAACAGTTCGTTTAACTGCAAACATTTGTCTTCCATAAAAACACTGCCGGACGGTGGGCGTTAGATTGTAAATACACACACACACTCTCATTGTAGTGTGCTAGGTGGCTTGCAGAAGAAACGTTAACGAAATAGTTTATTTACGTTAAAAATCCGATATTGGAAGAATTACTGCACAATAAAATGCATGTCTTGAGAAATTTGCATCGCGAACGTTGATGTATTAAAATGTTCTACAAATCTGAAATGATTCTTAGCCAAACTAACCACACATTCAAATTCATACAGTTAATTTTTCTCAACAACAATATATGGAAGTAGGGAAATGTTGGCTTTGGCAATATTAGAATTGATGCAGAAGGAGATGTCCACTCATCACCATGAGGCACCAAGAGTGGACAGTAATGTTTGCTAGAATGAAAGATATGAAGAGTAAGTGTTGAAAGTTCCGCCAGTGTACGGTAGGTTGAAAATTGAGCGAAAGGGCATGGGTAAAGTAGTACTCGAACCATGGACGTTACCATTGCCTAACATCCCACTGCGGGGTCGGTCAAGGCACGGACAAATCTGCCACCTCAACAGGCAATAGTAACGTGATAGATCGCGCTCATGTCCCACTGATAGCTTGTAATAGTTTTCTAGCGGTAGTTTGTACACACTCTGTATTTAATTAATATATTCCAGAAAGTTGTAGTTTTATGACAGAAAAGCGAAAAAAATATATATTGAATTTCGACATAATGTCTGTTCATAACTCCAATTGTTTAAACAATCTTCGCAAAACAGTTTGTCTTTTTACTGCTTTTTGTAACAAAAACAGCCTGAAGATGTAACAGAACATTTTCTAGTAAACAAGCAACGGATTCAACGTCACTTACCTAGCACAACATAACATAACAAACGTATAGCTCGATAGTTTCGACGGATAACATGAACTTTCCACGTAACAATTTTCAAGAAACCATTTCAAACTCATAGCAGATCGTACTAACTGTTACAGGCTAGGTTCCGTGAAATTACTACGGAGTAACGGTTCCAGACTAGACATAGCTCACTTATCCCAAAAGCAACTGAGCCTTCAATCAACTGATAGACAACAAAAGGCAAGGGTGCACGAGACACAAAGAAACTGGGCCATAAGGCTAACTCGCGTCTACCAAATATATGTAACTAGATATTCTTATATCCTTTCATCAGAATCTCACTGCGCGCACATTGCAAACGCAGGACTCTCCAACAGAATTATATATCTATAACGTATTTACCTTCTTATGTACGAATGTCTGGCACGTAGAAGGAAAAACATCTATGCTTACCTTGCACGGTTCTTCATGATCCGACGACGTCGTTCGTCAGTCTCAGTGTAGTCTTCGGTGTTGCTGCTGCTGTGGGAACTGTCGTAGTCGTTCTTGTTGCTTGCACTGGTACCACCTACTGCGATTCCTGGCGATGCACCAGATGAGGATGAGGAGGAGGTCGAATTCTGTTTGCGTTGGAGCTGTTGTAATTCCATTACCAAATGTTTGATCCAAATGCTGATCTGATCAAAGTATCGCGTACAAAGTACCCCGAACTTATCCACTGCGATATGATAGGCTATTTTTTGAGTTATATACGACTTTTATATATCCAACCTGCATATTTAAAGACACCAATATAAGGCCTATGGAGAACTAAATTCATTAATTATTTAGACTTACCTTTTCCCAGCTTTAATATCGAAATTTAGCTCGTCCTTCGGCCAGCAATCGAAATTTGAGACTGATTCTGGATTACTAGGGCCAATTTACGCCACAAATATCGTCAAAATACTAAAGAAAAGTCGTGAAGCTGGGTTGAAAATTTGTTTGCTGTTTTTTCTTTTTCTGCCAGTCGTTTGATTCTTTTGTCTTTGGATTTCGAAACGAACGAAATTGAAATGTCAGTTTTGGGCGTTGTGTGCCACATTCGGTTTTATGGGTGCAAAACTATTATACTGTTATGTCATGAACATTGAAAAGGGTGACTTGCTCAATATTGAAGGCTCAAATGTTTCACATATGCACATAAATCGCATAAATCCGAACAAAAATATTAGAGCATCTCCAGGAGTGTTGTAGTTCTAGATTCATTTGATATGTCAGTTATAAATTTTTCTCTTGGGAAAATATATAACAAACATATCCTCTCTTCAGCAGCAGTTCCAAATATTGTTCTAAACCTAAAGACTTGAATGTGTGTGTATAATTGATTCTCAAAACTTCTGTGGGCATATTCTCAGAATTCCTTAGGAATTCTCCTCAAATTTCCGCTGTAATTCCTCTCAGAACTCCTTTGAAATTTCCCTCAGAATTACTATCCCCTTCGAATTTCTCTAGAAATCTCAGAAATCGTCTGGAATTTTCCTCAGAATTCCCTTAGAATTTTTTTTTTAGAATTCCCCTAGAATTCTCCTCAGAATTCAGTTGCAATTCTTCATAGGATTTTTTCTGGAATTCTCCTCTTAATTCATTCGCAGTTTTTCTAAGAATTTCTATGGAGTTCTCCTCAGTGTTCTTCTGCAATTCTCATCAGAATTCCTGTGGAATTAATCTTGGAATTACACTGAAATTCTCAAAATTCCACTCAAACTGTCTTCAGAAGTCCTGCGGAAATCTCCAGAAGTCCAATTTCTCCAGTATTTCTATGGAATTTTCCCTCATAATTCCTTTGGGATTCCGCTCAGAACTTCTCTGAAATACCCTTTAATATTCGTTTAAATCATTTTCGGTTCTATACCTAATTTAAATATTCCACAATATGGAGAAGTTCTCGAAAAAAATTTAAAAACAAAGAAATAGGGAAATGATGATAATAACAAAGAAAAAGGGATATGTTGGTCAGCGAGTTCAGACTGTTGCTGCAACATGAAATTATTAACGAAAAGGTAGAACGCATACAAGATTGGAAACAGATGCACGACCGGATGTTGATTCAAAGTTTGACGTTTGACTTGATTCCATAGACACTACCACAATGACAAAAAAAATATAACTTGGATGAAACGCGTTTCAAATTTGAACAAAAATAGAACAACGTAGTATTCCAGTTTTAAATTTTAACACGAAACTGTTCGAAATTATCCAACTGGAACGCCTTGCTGAAGTTGCCTTTGTTATAAATCCAGTTCTATTTTGTAACGACCATACACTCCTGGAGATGCCCTTAGAGGTGGGTTATAATAATGTTGCAATTGAAAAGAACACGTTTTAACAAAAGCATCTATCTTTATTTCGTGCTCAGCTCAAACTGACTCTAGTGGAAAATTCACGTTGCCAATAGCTACCATGCTAACTCATGCCTACTGTGATTAGTTTTAATATTTCAATTCAAATATGCTATAATGCTATAATATAATATGGTTGGTTGTGAACTCTACTAATCTACAGTAAATAGAACATAGGGATGCTAATATCTCCCTCCTAAGAAAGAACATAGTCTTGAAACCGTTGTGGCAGCTTGACATTCCGTTTTGGGTTCGATCGTAACGGCGTAGAACAAGTGGATGGTCCAGGTTGAACGGTTACTTCAGGCTCCGATCCATCGTCCGGAAAGTCAGGTAACTCTCGTGCTGATAGGAAAGAAGAATCTTCATCAGCGTCTTTGGGTAGCTCCGCATTTGATGTCATCCCAAAGTCGTCCAAAAGAATACACAGTGGTAACTCAATTTCTGCTTTCTCCTGTTTTCCAGAGTTGTTGGTCCGAAGTTGATCGATGTGCGAACGAATCAACCGCTTCCGTCCAGATGGTGCATCGAGAAGTACATTATAATGCACATTCCCAATCGCCTCGATGATGACTCCGGATTGCCACTTCCAGCTGGTGTTGTTTTTGTGTACCTTCGCGAATATTGGTGACACTGCTGCAAATCTTCGTGCTTGGCAAGGCTTGGCTGCTACCGGTGAGTGTTGCAGTATATTTAAAGGCTTCAGCAGATCCAATTTTGTCCGCATTTTTCTTCCATTCAGTACTTCAGAAGGGGGACTTACCATCGAGCAGGTTGGATGGAGTGGCTCGATACACCTGCAGAAAGGTTTGAAGTGCAGCAGATGCTGGTAATCCTTCTCCCTCTTGGATTTTCCGGAGTGACCTCTTGAGAGTGTCGACGAACCTTTCCGCTTGCCCATTTGATTGCGGATGAAACGGTGCGGTGCGGAAATAAATTATGCCCAGCTTCACACAGAACGAGCGAAAATCGTATCCAGTAAACTGGGTTCCGTTATCGGAGACAATTACTTTGGGTACTCCGAACCTGGCAAAGCTCTCGTTAAGGAACTCGATTGTCGCTGAAGCAGTCGTTGATTTCGTCTGGAAGATCTCTGGCCACTTTGAAAATGAATCGATAATCACCAGATAGCTAAATCCATTGGTCGGTCCGGCGTAGTCAATATGAATGCGCTCCCATGGTCCTTCTGCGCTCTGCCACGGATGTGAGCCAGCCTGCTTTTGGTGGAGATTTTTGCGCATTTGCGCAACAGGAACAGCGTCGAATGTACTCACCGATCTCGTCATCGATCTTCGGCCAGTAGATGACACTCCGAGCGATGGCTTTGACTCGCTCGATGCCGGGATGACCTCGGTGTAGTTGCTTCAACAACTTTTTCCGAAAGCACTCTGGAATCACCAGCCGTTCCATCATCATCACGCATCCTTGTACTACGGATAATGATTCACGCCGGTGGAAAAACGCCTGCAACGCTGGATCTTGAATTGATTTTCCGTTCTTCGGCCAGCCGGAGTTGATGTACTGGACGAGTCGCTGCATGATTGAGTCTTCCGACGTAGCTTTTTGCACCATATGGAACGTGACTGGTAGGTGTTCGATGTTGCTATCCAGAATGCACTGCTGATCGGGCTCGATGTTGACATTTGCTATCACAAATTCTTCCTCTGGTCGCTCGTGGTTGCTGATGAGCCTCGATAGCACATCTGCGTAGCCGAAATTGTTGGTAGATGCGTACTCGATGTCGAAATCGTACCCAAGCAGTGTAAGTGCCCAACGTTTCAAACGGTTTGCCGTGTGGATGGGAACTCCTTTCTTCGATCCGAAGACTTTCACCAGTGGCTGATGGTCAGTCTGCAACTTGAACCTTCGTCCCAACAGCATGCGGTGGAACTTGGTGACAGCAAAGACCAGAGCGAGCGCCTCCTTCTCGATTTGCCCGTAATTTTTTTCAGCTGACGAAAGAGTTTTGGACGCATGCGCAATTGCCTTGATACGACCGTCCGGGAAGCGATGCATGATGACCGCTCCAATGCCGGTGTTGGAAGCATCACCCGCCACGATGATCTCAAACGCTGGGTCATAGTGGGTGAGTAGTAGGTCTGACTGAAGAACTTGCTTGATGTCGGTAAAGGCTTGTTGGCATTCGGTACTCCAAACGAATTTCGCATCTTTTTTTAGAAGTTGATCTAACGGTCTTCGAAGTTGGTGCATTTCGCGGATGAATTTTCCGTAAAAAATGACCGCGCCCAAGAATGGTCGCAGTGTGGAAACATCGGTTGGACGTGGCATCGTGGAAATAGCAGCTGTTTTCTCCGGGTCTGGACGTAGTCCATTTGCGTCGACAATGTGCCCCAGATATTTAATTTCCTGCTGGTAGAAATGGCACTTTTCCAGCTTTAGATGGAAACCATATTCCTGCAGACGATTGAACAGGGTGCACAGCGCCTGATAGTGTTGCTCCTTGGATTTACTGAAGATGACGAAATCATCCAGGAATACTTCCACGCCTTGAACTCCAGCAATCATGGTGTGCATTAGTTGCTGGAAAGCGCCGGGTGCTGACTTAACACCAGGAGCCAGCCTGTTGAAGTTGAATAGGCCCCGATGTGTGTTGATTGTGAGCAGCCGCTTTGATGCGTCGTCGACTTCTACCTGTAGGTAGGCATCCGACAGATCGATGATGCTGAACACCTTGCTTCCGGCCAACTTCGAAAAAATGTCATCCGGCGTGGGAAGAGGGAAATTGTGCGCTTCCAGCATCGAGTTCAACCCAGTCGAATAGTCAGCGCATATACGGATTTTGCCACCCGGCTTCCGAACTGCAACGATAGGAGCTGCCCAGTCGGAGTAATCTACTGGCGAGATAATGCCCAACTGCTGCAGACGATCGAGCTCCGTGTCGACCAAAGGAATGGCGTTGTACGGAACTGGGCGTTTGGGTCGAAAAACGGGCCTGGCATCTGGCTTCAGGTGAAGACTGACTTGAACTTTCTGGCAATGCCCAAGTGTGTCCTGAAAAAACTTCGGGGAACCGCATAAGGAAGTGCTTTCCAGAAAAGGAATTTGAATTGGATTGATTCACCTGATTTACGAACGATGACAATGGTTTCGTCCACATGTCGAAGAGGTCCATCCATTCCGAGCCGAACAGGTTGAGTCCCTTGACTGATGTGACTCGGCACAGCCCAGGCTTGATGACGTCGTTGACTCCTACTAGACAGGTGAATTCCCCCAGTAGCGGAAGAGGATCTTTGGATGCGGAGAGTGCTTCGCAAGTCGATGGCTTGAGTGTGGGCGATCCGACCTTCCTCCATGTATTTTCACTGATGATGGTTATCGGTGATCCGCTGTCGAGCTGCAGTGTGGCTTGATGCCCATTCATCGTTGTAGTGAGGAAACGGGTGAGATTAGCGGAGTGGTTTACAGCATGAACGATGTTGGCTTGGTACTTCGTCTTCTTCTGATGCTTTTTACCCTTTTGGTTGGAGTTGTCACCAGCTGGCGGGTTTGAGGATTTGGTGAAGCAACTGCAGTACCCCTCCTTGTGTCCCACACGGTTACAAGATTTGCACAGATGGCTGCTGTACGTGCAATCCTTGACAAAGTGCATTAGTCCGCATTGCCAGCAAGGTGTCTTCGGAGATTTCACTTCCGGCTTGAACGAGGACTTGGAAACTTCTGCTGGCCTCTTCTTCTCGCTGATGGCGTGTACTGCTGCCTTCGAGCTGGCTGGATGCTCAATCAAGTTGGTGTCTGCCTTCAAATTAACGAGCTGCTGGAACTCGTCGATGAGAGTCTGAAGAGTCACTGGTGCGTCCGGTTTCTCGTTTTCCATCCGGGTAAGCAATCTGGTCCGAATATCTGCATGCTTGGATGCCTTCAGTCCGGTTACGAAAACCAGACACTTGAACTGGTCGATAGTTAGGTTCGCGAAATCGAAATCTTCACAGGCTCGGTTCACCCTTCCACCGTAGGTGATGATGTCGTCTCCTTCGCTTTTCGCCAGCTGGAGACACTGGAACCGACGGCGGAAAAGTGAGGTGTGTTCGCCAAAAATTTTGGTTAGCGTTTTCACGGTGTCTGCGAACGTTACATCCTTCGGGAGCCTTGGAAGGACATAATTCAAATACCTGCTGTGGGAAGCGGTATCCAATTTTCGCAGTAAAAGTCGAACTATGGCTGCATCATCCAAGTGCTGCGCGTCGCTCTCGAAAAGGTCGGTATAACGTGCGAACCATTTTCCGAATGTGATGCCGTTTTCGGGATCGAAAGCAAACTCGCTGATGTTGGAAGAAAGGGCTTCCAGCGTGTGTTCCGGATTTGGCTGTCCGCGAGGCTGTCCGGGAGCTGCAAACCGCTGCAGGAGTTGAGTGATTTGCATAATCGCCGTTTGCATGTCCTGGATCGCGTCTCCGGCTGGTTCTCCTCCTCCGTTTGGCATTTTGGATGTTACAGATTACTGATTAGACTTCGATTTTCAATTTTCACTAGGAAACCCCGTCGCCAAAATTTGTTGCAATTGAAAAGAACACGTTTTAACAAAAGCGTCTATCTTTATATCGTGCTCAGCTCAAACTGACTCTATGTGGAAAATTCACGTTGCTAATAGCTACCATGCTAACTCATGCCTACTGTGATTAGTTTTAATATTTCAATTCAAATATGCTATCATGCTATATATATAATATAATATGGTTGGTTGTGAACTCTACTAATCTACAGTAAATAGAACATAGGGATGCTAATAAATAATAATATAATAATAACTGTTCATATAACCGCAAGGCTCAAGTAGGACCGCGATGGTGTACAATAATAATGGACATCCTTCCGGGAACTAAGCCGCAGATGGGTGACCACTGATTGCTGGGCAGGTACAAGTAGCACGGAAACAAAAGGATAGTATAACTGGGACACAATGGCAAGGCATTTACTAGACTGGAGGAGAGGGGGTGATGACATTATCAATGACATTGTCCAATGAAGTCCAACTGGCGAGCCTGACGATTGGAAGCTTTATCGAGCTTTTGACGGAAGGCAAAGATAATTGGTTTGTGATCCGTATAGATGTGGCAACTTCGCCCTTCGAGCATGAACTTAAAATGCCGCACGGCGAGGAAAATGGCAGTTAATTCCCGATCGTAGGTGCTGTAGCGAAGCTGAGCTTTGTCGAACTTCTTCGAGAAAAAACCCATAGGTTGAGCATGCCCATCGACGATTTGGTGCAACGGTGCACCTGCTGCAATGTCCGAGGCGTCAACCCAGAGCGACAGTTCAGCAGACTTGGCCGGATGAGCCAGAAGAGTAGCTTGGGCGAGTTGCTGTTTGCATTGCTCAAAAGCTGCTTGGGTTTCATCACTCCAGGTTAACGGTGAACGATCGTTGCGCTTATTGCCGGGGGTCATTGCCAGCAACGGAATTTGGGCCTCAATCGCATTTGGGACAAATCTTCGGTAAAAGTTGATTATGGCCAGAAAACTCTTCAACTCCTTCACTGTATAAGGTAGCTTGAAGTTCTTGATGGCTTCCACGTGGTCTGGCAGAGGACGGATCCCTTCTGCTGAGACGGAATGTCCCAGAAAGTTGAGTGCGTTGCGGCCGAATTCACATTTGGCAACGTTAATTGCCAGGTTGTGCTGCTTGAGCCTCTCAAAAAGCTGGTGCAAATGGTCCCGGTGCTCTTCGGGCGAAGACGAGGCAATGAACAGATCGTCGATGTAGGGGAAAATAAGGTCCAATCCACGAACGACTTCGTAGATGAGCCGTTGGAACGTTTGCGCTGCATTTTTCAAACCAAACGTCATGAAAGAAAATTCAAATAGGCCGAACGGCGTCGTGATGACCGTTTTTGGGATGTCATCGGGATGAATCGGCACCTGATGGAAAGCCTTCTGCAAGTCAACTTTAGAAAAAATGGTTTTACCTTGCAAAATGGTCGTGAAGTCCTGTAGGTACGGCAGGGGGTACCGATCCGGGATGGTCTGGGCATTCAAGGCACGATAGTCTCCACATGGGCGCCAGGAACCGTCTGCCTTTTTCACCATGTGGAGTTGGCTGGCCCAGTTACTGCTGGACGGGCGGCAGATTCCTAGCTTCATTAAGTGCTCAAATTCGGCACGAGCCGCTTCGAGCTTGTCCGGCGGCAGACGTCGTGGTCGGGCGTAGACGGGCTGACCGGTTGTCTCGATACGGTGTAGAACGGTAGATTCACTAACCGTACCAGGCGGAGCGAGCCGAGTGATGCTAGGAAATTCCGCCAGTATTTCAGCATACGGCGACACTGCACTGAAAGTCTTAATCGAGTATTCACTAGTACGGGCGAGTACACCGGCGGATTCAAGATTGGTCGTGTTGTCAATTAGGCGGTTTCGTTTTAAATCGATTAACAAATCGAAGTTGCAAATAAAGTCCGCACCGATTATTCCCGAAGTCATATTTGCGATTAAAAAGGTCCACAAAAACTCGCGACGAAGACCGAGATTAACTTTGAGCAACACTTCTCCGTACACTTCTATTGGCGTTCCATTCGCGGCGAACAATTTCGTAGTCGTAGATTTCACTGCTGAATGCAATCCCTTCGGCACCACGGACACATCGGCACCAGTGTCGATTAAAAACTGCATACAGGTGCTCGAGTCCGTAATTTTTAGGCGATAGATTGCGGCTGTGGTGAAAAGTTCGCCAATTTCCCCCACAGTATCAGCAGAGTGACGTCATTGTTGGTTCGATGAACCCTGCTGCCTTGTAGTGCAGGGCTTCCGACATCTTCGGGCATTGTTCCCGAATGTTCGATGGTACCAGCATGGACCGAAGGATGGGTCCCTTTCTCGATTGGAACATTGCTTCTCACCTCCGCGAGAACGGGAACGGGAACGACCGCGAACATTCTTTTGGGTAGGCAGCACTTTATCGAGCCTCGGAGTGAGCTCGGCAATTTCCCACTTCAGGTCCTGGATTGGATCGATGGCTGTAGCGACTTGCACATTGGGGGCCGCCATCGCTGTAATTGGCACATTATAGTCGACGGCGTTGATTTTTCTAAGAACCATCGAACCCCCAATGGCGTCGGCGATGGTGATTTTGTCCGCAGCGTCTCCTCTCGAAGCGATCACCGCTGCTTGGGCATGTGGCGGTAGTCTGGTTGCCCACAAATCCAGCAGAACTGGCTCACCCAGCGAGTTACCAGCAACTCGTTTCATCTCGTTGAAGAGTTGGCTTGGCTTGAGGTCCCCTAGAGGCATGTCTGACAAAACACGCTGAAGACGCCGCTGCTGACTGTCCGCAAAGTACTCGATCAGCTTGACCTTGATGTAGGCGTATTTGTCGTTCGCAGGAGTGGCCTCTACTATCGACCGCAGCTCAGTCAGCTTGTTTGGAGGCACCTGTGCCATTACGATGTTGTACCAACGGGAGTCGTGTTGGGCACCGATACCGGATGCAGTAAACCAGAACTCGAGCGACATAAAATAGGTCTCGATGTTCGTGTCCGCCATACTGGGAGGATTGAGACGCGGCGCGTTAATTGTCTCGACGGCTGGTTGGCCAATTAGCCCACTACTGGCACTAGACTTTTGCTCAGTCATCTCGCGTGATCGTAGTTGACCGAAAACTTCTTCGATATCGCGATCCGCGGTAGCCGTAATCGAGTAATCGAAAATAAATTAGCGATCTAGTGGCTGATCACGTCGGGGTCACCACTTTAGCGTACAATCAATTTCATGGGCTTCTCAAATGGAGAAAATGATGTGCACCGATTGAGTTGTAAGCTAATACTGAAGAGTCTGGTTCATTAAAATTCTTTTCTGGGTACAATTGTTTCTATTGTCAGTGTGGATGGAATGTGGTACAATAGTGTGTGGTGTGTTCTGAGCAGAGAGATTTCGGGAGCGTGTGGATGTACCTGGTCCTGTACGTCGACGACATCGTGATGGCATCTAGTTCCCTGGAAGAAATACAGAAGATTAAAGAGCTGCTGAAGAAGGAGTTCGAGATGGACGATATGCAGGAGCTGAAAAACTTCCTGGGCATGCGGATTCAGTACAACATGGCAGAAGGTACGTTGCTATTGAATCAAACTAAGCATGTTTCTGCTCTGTTAAAGCGCTTCGGCATGCAAAACTGCAAGCCGGCGTCGACCCCTTTGGACGCCAATCTCAAGTTGGAGAGGGGTAAGGATGGTGAGGAAGCGACACAGCATCCATACCGGGAGCTTGTAGGTTGCTTGACCTACTTGATGCTGACGTCTCGTCCTGACATGAGCATAGCGGTGAACTTCCTGAGCCGCTTCCAGAGTGGCGCAACCGATGTGCACTGGAGCCATCTCAAGCGCGTGTTGCGGTACCTGCAAGGAACCAAGCATCTATGCTTGGAGTATCGACGCGACTCTGGTGCCGATTTAATCGTTGGATTTGCGGATGCGGATTGGGGTAGCGACATGGATGACCGTCGCTCAACAAGTGGCCGGCGTGTTCCAAGTCTACGGCAATACCATCTCGTGGACGACACGCAAGCAGGCGAAGATTTCGTTGTCATCGACGGAAGCGGAATACGTTTCGCTAAGCCAGGCAGCCTGCGAGGAAATTTGGTTACGGAATCCGCTCACCAAACCCGGCGTCAACCTGAACGCACCTTTGGTGATCTACGAGGACATACCAATCCTACATGCATACCTTGGAAGAACCTCGAGACCAGATACGCACAAAGCACCTGGACATTCGCTACAACTTTGTTAGAGAGTGTATCCAAAACGCCGTCATCAGAGTGAACTATATTCCGACAGGAGACCAACTGGCGGACGTCCTCACGTAGAGCCTAACTGCTGCTGCTTTTCTGAAGCATCGATCCACACTAGGTCTAAGAGGGGGTTGAAATGAATTAGATTTAATATCAATCATGTAGACCTATGTACACTAGTAAGAATATGATCTGGCAGTAGGCCATGGAAATTTGAATTTTATTATATAACCACCCCATGTCACCCCACTCTGTCTCTTTCTCTAATAAACGTTCGACTAGTTAACATCGTGTTTCTCATCAAGTTTGAACACAAATCCGGAATTAGATTTTCGATCAGTCTGATCTCAGCCCAATTCGCGTCTGCATAGCCTTCAAGTTTCTTTCTCCTCCTATAGTCTCAATCGCAAGCTGGCAGTACTCTTCAAGCACCGCAGGGCTCCCTTGGCTTCCGCTCAGTCGGTTTCCGTCGGCTTATTTAATCTGCGCCCGAGAATAGACGCTGTAATAGCCAAGTCTGGTCTTGTACAAACGGCCACATAAAGCAAAGCACCAACGAGACTTTGGTACTTCTCGTTTGACGACATAACTTCCTCGTCCTTTTGCTTGATGTTGGGGTAACCAGGGACCGTATGGCGGATCTCGAAACGAAGAACTTTTTCTCACAAGCATTGGTACAAAAGGTCGTCGTTTCGAGCTAAATAATGCCACCCCAGGATCCATCGGTATTGGTGAAGTCTTCGCTTGCTCCATGCCGAATCTAGCCACAATTCTTTGGATGTAGCTCTCTTGCGACAACAGAAAATTTCCGCCCGCAGTTCGTTCCACCTGTAGTTTCTCACATCGCCAAGGCAGGAAATCTTGAATTTCTTCCGTAGAAAAGAGCAAACTCGTTGGTATTCGACGTTCCCATTGGTGACGATCAACATATCGTCGACGTAGAGTAAAATAAACGAAAGCACCCCGTCATCGCTCCTGACAGAAAAGGCAGCTGTCGGCTTCTGCTTGTTTGTACCAGGATTTCATCAAGATGTGTCGGTTTTATTCCGAACACGTCCCGCTTGCTTGAGTCCGTACAAATTCTTCATCAAACTGCATACTTCTCCTCGCTTCCCAGTTTCGTATCCGGGGATTGCTGCATGAAAATCGTTTCGCTAATTTCTCCTTACGAATATGCCGTCTTTATGTCCACGTGCTTCACATCCATCATTCGCCGGGCAGCTGCCGCCAAAAGTGACCGGAATGTCGCGTGTTTGACTACAGATGCGTAGACTTCGTCATGATCAGTGCCAAACTTCTGACTGAAGCCCTGTGCAACGAGGCGCGCCTTGTATCTCGCTACATTTCCATGTTCATTCCGCTTCTTTTTGAATATCCCGCGGCATCCCACTGGTTTCCGGCTGGTGGACAATTGAACGATCTTCCAGGTGTTATTTTCTTGCAATGAGCCAAACTCCTCGTCCATGGTTTTCTTCAACTGCTCTCGCTCGGGACCCTCAGAGCTTCCGCGACGGTCCGTGGCTCAGCGGTCCGCTGAATGGCAGCCTGCCCGAACTCTCCGTATCTCGAAAGGTGGTACTCCTTTCGTTGTCCGGTTTGAGGTCTTCGGTTCAGTTGGTCCATTCGTTACATTGCGGGGACGTACATCTTTATCGTTGGAATCAGAATGCGTGGAATTCTGGAAGAAAAATTATTAGTTTTGGGAATAGCATCCCCACCTACAAGGCATTCTATGCTACTTCCATTGTCTGACGCTTCATCCTGATCGCGCTGCTGTTTGTCGTTAAGAACCTCACGCATCCCTGCTGTCAACGATGCGTCCTGTCTTCAGCTTAGAAATCGATATGCTTTCTGCTGCGTCGAATATCCCACAAACGTCATTTTCTGCCCCTTTGAGTCCAGCTTCGTTCGATTCTGCTTGGGAACCCACACGTACGCCTTGGTGCCAAAAATTTGCAAATGGTCAACATCCGGTTCCTCGCTCCACCATGCCTCGTACGGTGTCACCTTGAGCAACGCGGTAGGAAGTCGATTTTGGGTATAAGTTGCAGTGTTCACAGCTTCCGCCCAGTACCGCAACGAAAGCTCGGCATCCAACGGCATACACTTCACAATCTCGTTCAGGGACCGATTTTTCGCTCTGCAACTCCATTCTGCTGCGGGGCGTGCGGTGTGATGGACTGCAGCCTGATATCCTCTCGTCTGCAAAAATTTTCCATTACTTCATTCTTGAATTCATCTCCATTATCAGAACGAATGATTTTGGCGGCCGGCCGGAGGTTGTCTTCATCTCCATCAGAAATTTCTTCAGTCTCTCTTCAGCGTCGGATTTCTCGCGCAGGAAATACACGGTTGTGTAACGAGAAGAATCGTCGATTACAGTCAGGTAGTAGCGGCACTTATTCTGCGTGACATTTTTCATAGGGCCACTCACGTCGACATGGACCAAATCCAACGGTTGTTTTGATTTCCTTTTGGATTGTTTCGGGAACGAAAGCCTCGCAAACTTTCCTTCCAGACAGCACTCACATTGAATTCGCAATCCACAGTCTTCTATTTGCAAACCAGTCGCCAGATTCTTCTGCACCAATTCCTTCACAGCATTGTTGTCACGGTGACCCATCCTTCGGTGCCAAGTGTGCTGGCAGTTGGTTGTGTGGCATTTTCCTTCCGCCTTCATCGCGTTGTAGACGTTTTGCAATACGTATAGTCCACCAGAAACGACTGCACCAGCTGCAACCTTTTCGTCCTTCAGAATCATGCATTCTTTTGATTCGAAGATTACTGTTCCATTCTTCATCGCCAGTTTTCATACCCGATTTTGTTGAGCTCGGAAGATATTTTTTCTCAAGATTTGAAAACCCGAAAATGCAAGCTGAAAACCAGAAGATTTACCTGTTCAATGGAACGCATTTTCCCATCTGGAGTTTCCGGATGGCGACACTTCTGGAGGAGCGGCAGTTGATCGAATGCATCCGTGTGGCAGCAGACGAAATTCCGGAGTTCCGGGCGGCCGATACGGATACGGCACAGCAAAAGGCGCAGAAGGAGACAAAGCTGGTGGAGCGTAAGCTGAAGGAAGCACAGTGCAAATCACTACTAATAGAGAAGATCGCCGACACGCAGTTAGAATATGTCAAAGGGAAGTCAACTCCGAAGGCGATCTGGGAAGCGCTGCAGAATGTGTTCGCCAAAAAGGAGATTTCCGGCCAGTTTTATCTCTTGAAGCAGCTGGCCGTAATGAAGTATAACGAAGCGGAACCCATGGAGGAACATTTGCTGAAGTTTGAGCGGATCATCAGGGAGTTGGCTACGGCGGATATCACCATGCATGAAAGGTTGGTAGTTTTCAATCTGTTGCAGACGATGCCGAAGTCATTCCAGCAGCTAGTGACCGTTCTGGAGACTCTGCCACCGGAGCAGTGCACATTGGATTTCGTGAAGGGGCGGTTGCTGAGTGAGAGCATCAAACGCAAGAATAATTTCGAGTCCGAAGGGATGCCTACTGATGAAGCTGCTTTCTACGGAGGACGTGCCAAAGGATCGAAGCTGAAATGTTTTGCCTGTGGAAAGGTGGGACACAAGAAGTCAAACTGCCCAGTCAGACCGACGGGGCCAGAAGATCGCCAGAAGCCGTGGAGACCGAAGCAGAAGGAGCGAGCAAACGTTACAGATTCCGAGGTAGCCTTCGTGACGCAGTCTGGTTGTGAAGCGAAGCAGCAGGGTGAGTTCAAGTGGATACTCGATTCGGGTGCTTCAGAGCACATGGTGTATTCGGCGGATTGCTTGCGGGACGTGAAGAAGCTAGAAAGCTCGGTGCCGATCATGATTGCCTCTGGTAAGGTCGTCTACAGCAACTATTCTGGAACAGTCGATATGGAAATCCGGGTTGGAAATCGAAGAATCAAGAGCTCGGTGAACGATGTACTCTACGTCCCTGAGTTGCAGTATAATCTTTTCTCCATTCGACGAGTTGGCAAGCTGGGGATGCGGATCACGTTCGAGAGAGATCTGGTCGAGATTGTTCGTGGAGATCAAGTAGTAGCTGTTGGAAGTGTAGCTGGCAAGTTATATGTGCTGAATGCGACGGTGAAGCGTGGACGAGTAAATGAAGCTTTGGTGAGTTCTTCTGTAGATCAGTATGAGCTGTGGCATCGCAGGTTTGGCCACATAGGCAAGAGCGGTTTGAAGAAACTGGTTCGAAACGATATGGTCAAGGGCGTGACGTTGAGCAATGAGCACTTCGCTGGAGACGAGGTGTGCGAACCGTGCGTAATGGGGAAACACGCTCGGCAACCGTTTGATGATGTTCCAGTTCCAAGATCGAAGAGACCGTTAGATCTGATCCACAGCGTGTGTGGACCCTTTACACCAGCAGCATGGAATGGTAAACGGTTCTTTGTAACATTCACCGACGGTTACACTCACCTCACGGTGGTGTACCTTCTGACGACGAAAGATGAAGTACTCGAAGCGTTCCAGCAGTACACCAGGATGGCGGAGAATCATTTCGACGGGAAGATTGCCAGAATACGGTGCACAACGGCCGAGAATACGTGAGTAACGTTTTTCGTCAGTATTGTAAGGTCCATTGTGTGACCATGGAGAACACCATTCCATACACACCTCAACAGAACGGTGTGAGCGAGAGATTGAACCGGACCATCCTGGACAAGGCGAGAGCAATGGTGCACGAGGCTGGCCTAACAAAAAGGCTTTGGGGTGAAGCGGTCCAGGCAGCCGTATACATTATGAATCGAAGTCCAACAGCGGCGCTGCAGAAGAAAACTCCCTACGAGATGTGGTATGGACACAAACCAGACGTATCCAAACTTCGTGTTTGGGGTAGCAAGGCGTACAGTTTGATTCCAAAGGAAAAGCGGACCAAGCTTGACGCGCGCAGTGAAGCGTGCTACTTTGTCGGTTATGGACCAACTGGCTATCGTTTGTGGAACAATCAGAAGCAGAAGGCGTATTTGGCCCGAGATGTTGTGGTGAACGAAAATTGGAACAATGCTGCAAACGATGAAGCAGAGAATACTGGATTCGAGCATCCGGTGTGGACAGTATCGACGAAGCCTGTGGCAGTTTTGCCACAACTACCCGAACAAGTGGCGGCTCAAGAACCGGATGCGGCTGATCCAGTAATCGATGACGTAGTACAGAGTGATGAAAATGAAATTGCTAAATCGAAGTGGACGTGTACGTAATCCCCCGAAGAGATACAACGATTATACTTGCCTGGCATATGCACTAAACGCTGAAAATTACGTGCAGAATCTGCCGAGCAGCATCGAAGAAATGAAGCTGAGGACCGACTGAAGAGCTGAAATCATTAGCCGATAACAACACGTGGGAGTTACCAAGCGGACGCAGACCGGTGGATTGCAAATGGGTATTCATGTTGAAGCTCAACCCAGATGGTTTCATAAAAAAAAAAAAAAAAAAAAAAAAAAAAAAAAAATACAAGGCGCGGCTGGTGGCGAAAGGATTTACGCAACGGTATGGGTATAATTATATGGAAACCTACGCGCCGGTGGAGAGGATGTCAACGGTCCGGATGATGCTTGCGTTGGCCAACCAGGAAAACCTCCTGGTGCACCAAATGGATGTCAAAACGGCGTTCTTGAACCAGCCTCATGGATTTGAGGAGGGGAATCGCGTATGCAAGCTCAGCAAATCCATTTATGGACTCAAGCAAGCATCAAAGGCGTGGAACGACAGGTTTCACGAGTTCGTAAGTCGAATCGGATTCAAGCGTAGCATCAACGCTCGTTGCCTGTACGTGAAAGAGCATGACGGAGAGAAGGTGTTTCTTCTGCTGTATGTAGAAGACATTCTTGTAATCTGCCGAAGCCTCAACATGATAGCGACAATCAAGAAGCTGTTGAGAACTGAATTCGCTATGCAGGACATGGGAGAAGCGACAATATTTCTTGGATTGAAGATCGATCGTGACGTTTTGCAAGGACGAATGCGGCTCAGTCAGGAGCAGTACACGAAGCTAGTTCTGAAGCGCTTCGGAATGGAGGACAGTAAGCCCGTTGCAACCCCAATGGAACCGAATCTTCAACTCAAGAAAGGTGAAGCAACATCAACACTTCAGAAGCCGTATCGTGAGCTGATCGGGTGTCTTACATACCTTATGGTGACTTCTCGACCAGACTTGAACGCAGCGGTAAGTTACTTCAGCCAATTTCAAAGTAACCCTACTGAAGAACACTGGACACACGCTAAACGGATACTACGGTACATCAAGGGGACAGTAGATCATGGACTGGAGTATCAACAAACAACCGCAGCGGATCAAATTGTTGGATATGCAGATGCTAGTTGGGCAGCTGATCTCAACGACCGACGTTCAGTTTCTGGAACTCTCTTCAAGATTTATGGAGCTGTAACTTCTTGGAGCACGAAGAAACAAAGTACAGTTTCCCCATAATCAACAGAAGCCGAGTGTTCAGCGCTAGTGGATGCAACTTGTAAAGCCGTGTGGATCCAAACGTTATTTGAAGAACTTGGAATCTTAGAGAAGAAGGCAGCACGGATCTCCGAAGATAACCAATCAACTATTGCTGTCATCATATCTCCTGGGACATCGAAGCGGTTGAAGCACACCGATATAAAGCTACATTTTGTCCGTGATTGTGTTGCAGCCAACAAAATAGAAGTGCACTATCTTTCGACGAACGACCAGCAGGCGGATCTTCTAACCAAAGGACTGCCAACGATAGGGTTTCGCAAGCACTGAAAGAGCATTGGAATCACACGGTGTTCTAACCACGATTGACTTGAGGAGGGGTGTCAGGATACAAGCCGTGTACTGAAACCTTTCTATCATAGTAGCCTGTAATACTATAAAGTACCTCAATAAATTTATTTATTTATTTTCTTCTCCCACCCTGAGGAGAAAGAAACGACAGAGCTTATACTTTTTTAACTTAAATTAAAAACTAAACAATACATAAAATTCGTTTTTAAAAAAACCACAAGAATTTATAAACAAAAAAACATCAAAGAAAATTGATTAACGAACAAAAGACGCCAGAAGAGTGGTTTTAACCATAATTGATTCGGGAGATTATACAGCACCAAGCAAGAGGAAGTCCCAAAAGCGCGGGGGGGAGGTTTGCAGGGCCTCCCGCTCAAGAAGCGCGCAGGGCATGACAACACCCCTAACGACGAAGAACATAAATAAACGCCTGCTTTTTCCCCGCCTCGGCCACAGCGAATTCCAAACCCTCCAATTGGGCTCCGCTCGGGATGGGAGGGAGATTGTTTGGATCGTTCCAGTGAAGTAGCCGCAATGAAAATCTTACGAACTTTTTCTGTACCCGTTCAATTGAAAGAATCTGCGCTACGTAGTACGGAGACCAAACCGGGGAAGCATATTCTAGGATGCTACGCACCAGCGTGCAGTACAGTGTTTTCAAAGCATGTACGTCAGTGAATTCGGAAGCATGTCGACGAATGAACCCAAGAACAGAAAATGCTTTGGAAGTCGTGATCCCAACATGTTCATTGAACCTAAGCTTCTCATCGATGGTTACGCCCAGATCGCAGATAGAAGAAACACGCTCCAGTGTTTCAATGTCCATACTGTACTGGTGATGCACGGGATTACTAGAGCGGGTAAAGGATATGATTTTGCATTTGTTGCTGTTGACGCGCATGCCATTATCGCCACACCAGATCAATATGGTGTTGATGTCCGTCTGTAGAATGGCGCAATCATCCGGGGAAAGTATAGCGCGAAAAAATTTCAGGTCGTCGGCAAACGAGAGCTTAAACGAGGAGAGAAGCAGACACAGATCGTTCACAAACATGTTGAATATCAGTGGACCAAGGACACTGCCCTGAGGTACACCGGAAGTCATGCAGAATAAACTGGATCGTGCTGAGTTAACCGTTACATACGAGGTTCGGTCAGATAGTTACGAAAATATCCACTGCGTTATCCAATTCGGAAAGCCAATGTGCTTTAGTTTATCGACGACTAGGCTGTGCGGCACGGTGTCGAATGCTTTTGCAAAATCAACATACACCGCGTCAATTTGCTTTCTATTTTCTATTTCCCGTGACAGCGTGGTAATGTAGCACATCAAATTTGTTGTAGTTGAGCGATGTTTCATGAATCCATGCTGGCTATCGGAAATTAAGGGTGATGCAACAGTATACAGCACCTTGTGCATCAGTTTCTCAAATACTTTGCTTAAGCAGCATAGTATAGAAACACCACGATAATTTGAAACTTGATTGACGTTGCCAGACTTGTGAATGGGAACGATAGAGGCAGTTTTCCAAACCGCCGGGAATGTTCCTTCGCGTAGCGATCGGTTGAACAAACTTGCAACAGGTGCTGATAGTTCCGTCGAGCAGTTTTTCAGAAACACTGATGGAATGCCGTCTGTCCCGGGTCCTTTTTTAGCGTCGAGGTCTTCGATGGCTTGCGAGATTTCGTTTGGGGAAAATTGGATGATAGGAAGGTTGATGGAATGCAAGGGAATATGTGTGAAGCAGTCTTGACGTTGTACAGGCGACACTTTGCTGAACACACTCTCGAAGAATATAGCGAAGAGATTAGCTAATTAGTTTGCATTATACCTCTAACAAGAGGAGTCGTCTTTCCATATCCTTATCAGAGAATTCGGTAAACTTTTACAGATTTCTGTAAAAAAATCTAAGTGTTGTAGTATACAGAGTTTGTGTGAAGGAAATGTTAAGATGCTTTGTAGGATTTTAAGAGTAATAATTAACCTTTCGATTTGATAAAATGATTATTCGATTTGAGTATAATCAACTTAGCGTGGAAGGAAATAAAACTTGTAGTATGCTTTGCGAAATTCTCTTCACTTCGTAAGAATAAACAAAACCAACGCAACGCATTGACATGTGATGGCGTTGGCTATAAAAACCAGCTAGCTGTGCTGATTCAGTTCATCATGTACTAGCTCTCGTTTCGTCATCGGAGGGGACCTGAACGCCCGCCACGAGGCATGGAGGAATCACAAACGAAACCAGAACGGTCGGCTGTTATTTGACCACTCCCAGCATGGTCTGTACACGGTGCAGTTTCCGGACATTCATCTCTCCGGCGGCAAATCCGTCCACGCTGGACTTTTTCCTGACGAACATCACATTGTCAAAGCCGGTGGCGCACAACGACCTCAGCTCCGACCACCAACCGGTGGTGGCTGAAGTCGGTGTCAACGTGATTCCTGCTCCATCCTACCAACGTAAAGATTACCACCATGTGAACTGGGTACAGTTCGGCCGAATTGTGGATCGGAACATCGACGAAAATCCACCGCTTGACTCCGTCGATGACATCAACCGTGCGCTAAAGGGACTGCAACAAGCCATAACCGTGGCTGACGAGGCATGCGTCTGAAAAGTTCCTGTGAGGGGTAAGTTTATTGCCATTGATTCCCACACCCAACTTTTGATCCGCTTACGAAATGTTCGTAGACGCCAGTTTCAGAGGACAGGTGATCTGGATAGGAAACAAGAAGTGGCCGATCTGAACCGGCAGATTGCTTCCAGAATGGAATCGCTCCGAAACGAGAGTTTCGGACGTGTCATCCAAAATTTGGATAATCGCTCGAGACCATTCTGGAAGGTAGCCAAAGTCCTAAAGACGCATCCCAAACCCGTTCCTCCTCTGAAGGTTGTCGATTCGATTCTACTGACCCCAGCGGAGAAAGCAAATGCGATCGGCAATCATATTGCCGCATCGCATTTGCTTGGCTCAAACATCCCAAGTCCACTTGAAGATCAGGTTGAGCAATGCGTCAATAATTTAGATGCCTCCCCTTGTGCCGTTCCTCCGGAGGATAGGATTACTATCGAACAGATTTGCTCAGCGCTGAAGAACACTAAAAACATGAAGGCTCCCGGGTTTGACGGAATCTTTAATTTGATCTTAAAGAAGCTTACCACCAAAGCCTACTCGCTCTTGAGTACTGTCTTCAACAGATGCTTGGAACTGCACTACTTTCCAAGCATCTGGAAAGAAGCCAAAATCATTCCGATCCACAACCCCGGGAAAGATACAACATCGCCTTCAAGCTACAGACCAATAAGCCTCCTCTAAGCGCTGAGCAAATTGTTCGAGAAGCTAGTTCTTAATCGTTTGCTCAAGTGTGTCGAGGAAAATAACATTCTCCTGCCGGAACAGTTTGGGTTCAGGAAGGGGCATTCCACAACTCACCAGCTAGTTCGGGTGATGAACAACATCCGTAGTAACAAAGCTGTATCCAAGTCCACAGCCATGGCATTGGTAGACGTCGAAAAAGCGTTTGACAATGTCTGGCACGACGGCCATGTGTACAAGCTTTGTAACCTCAACTTCCCACCACACCTTGTGAAAATCACTCGCAACTACCTTCAGCAAAGGTTGTTTAGGGTATCGTTGAACGGTTGTCTCTCAGAACGGTTTCCGATCCCAGCGGGAGTGCCGCAAGGTAGCCTGCTAGGCCCACTGCTGTATAGCATCTACACATCTGACATTCCTCCCCTTAGTGATGGTTGCGTGTTTTTCCTGTTCGCAGATGATACCGCAATAGCCGTCAAGGGAAGGATGCCTCGCGAAATAACGAACAAACTTCAACGATGCCCTAACACCTTTGCCGATTATGCTGGAAAGTGGAAAATTAAAATCAATGCCTCTAAAACTCAAGCAATTATGTTCCTCCCACCGGCAATCCCCCCCCCCCCCCCCCCCCCCCCACCCCAAACTGAAACCTCCGCCAGCGTGTACAGTAATCATGGATGGCACAAGGGTTGAGTGGTCCGCCGAAGTAACGTATC
>JAHHFK020001958.1:0-34549 GCA_024533555.2 Aedes koreicus | reverse complement strand
CATATACAGCACGCAGAACCTCGAAAAATCATCGATAATGGTAATAAAATAGCGATAACCACTTACCGACGGTACTTCCACCGGACCGCACACGTCCGTGTGCACGAGATCCTAAGGCGCCTTCGCTCCTCACTTGGATTCCCTTGGTAAGCGGATCCCGGTGACCAAAACTTCCCTATGCCACTCATGCTTGCAGTCCTTTGGGTGGTTCCCGTCAGCCAGGAAGATGACTTCGCTCGGTTGCCGAGGTAGTACAAGCCTTGTTTGAGCGTTGCTATGGCAAGGGTTTGGTTGCCACGCATCACATGGCAACCGGTTGATGTCGAAAATAACAATTGCTTTTTCTGCGCCAACGACGGGACAGACAAAAGGTTCATCGCCAACCGGGAGTGTACAACGCTTTAGCCAGTTTACTTTTCCGTTGGCGTACCCGGTGTCGGCGACACACTGGATCATGCTGGGACCTTTCTCCTTAGACGACCGCTTTTTTCCCGTCGGCTAGCGTGCTTCACATCGCTCTCGTGTAGCTCCAGGAAAAAATCTCGGCCCGCGACGATGTGGCTTGTCGCCCCCGTTCCACTACCCAACGCTTACTTTCATCTTCAGTTTCACTTCCTCTGGCCAGAAACGCAAACGACACAGGAACACTCCGACTTGGGCGTAGATTTGTTCTACTTGCTCTCTAACGTTTCCTTTCACGGCATCGCGCAGGTACTGGCGCCACTTTTCTCTGGAATGTGGCCCATTCTTTTGCAGCTGTGGCAAGCCAACGGTTTCTTTTCGGAGCCAGAACCATGCTTTTTCGCCGCTTCGTCCAGCAGCTTTTCGCCCGACGAGTTCTAGGGAAGGCCTGTCGCCCGAACGGCTCTCGAGGGCTGTCGTCAGGGTGTCGTACGCGCTGGGTAGGCTTTGCAGGATCATCGGCACCGTGAGATTTCCTCCAAAGGCCTGTCCGGCATTCGCAAGACTATTGGAAAAGTTCCTCCATAGCGAAAATATGCTCCACATGTCTTGTCCCTGGAGTATCGTTTATCGCACCCGCTTTAACAGCTACCTCGACGTACTCGACCTTCGGCGTTTCTGAGTGCCGCCCATTTCCTCGCGTGCCTGACGAACGGATCAACGGATGCTGATTTCTCTCGAAGAACCCGATTGTCGCCCTGGCCTTGGCGTCTCCAGCGCTCTATCAACTATCAATAGGAAACTAGCGATTTAAAATGGTTCACTGTTGTAGAACCCCTTGGTCCCAAGTACACTTTGAACCGTGTACCTTGCAATACATTCTTGCGCATGTCGGGACTAGAATCTTTGTTTTTGTTTTGATTCGCTATGTTATTTTGACAGAAAATTTGAGAGTGAAAACGTGTGAGTTACTTTCTCAGGGGCGAATCATCAAGCTTGGGACCGAGCTTGGGAGCGACGTGCTGGTACCTTCTGAGCCAACAACTATATCCATTTTATTCAGTACTATCTAGCCGCTGGCGCTGTTCCATTCAAAAATGATGTAAAAAACTTGCCAAATAGCGGAGTGTTGTTTCTGCAGAGACATAAATGCATCCTTTAGCATCACAGGGAATTCGTCCAAATGGAGCAACTATTTCCGCGAGATCTGTCTGATTATAATTAAATTTGAACGATACTGCTAAATACGTGCCATCCTCAAAAGAATATGAATACTAAACACAAATATCATTCGATGTTTTGTAATTGTGTTTTTGCGATTTTAGTAAGTGAAAGCAACCTTTGAATGGACGAGTAACCAGGCATTCTGAAATGGGTCACTGGACCTGAACAGCTATCACCTTTCAACCCCGGCTAAAAATGCTTGATTGCATAGACAACAGTCTATTTTAACAGCTACGCAAACAAAGCCAATAAAACACGCTTCAGGCTGCTTATTCACGACTGAAGCGTCCGGCACTTGTGCACTGTATTAGTCTTCGGAGCTTATTTTGCTGATAGTGTCCTAAAATATCCGTTTTTTCATTCTAACATTTTTAGCTCAATCGTTAGGATAAAATAATCTTCAGACGAAGTGTAGAAAAAAATTTCACGCAAATATAGGTAAATCTAAAACCTTATATTGAAATTAGACGCAAATATGGATATGGATATGGATTTCTCTGTGCCTCACTTATACTACTACTATAGCAATTGGACTAACTGCTGGATTGTTTGTTCCATAACAAGTAATACAAATATTGCTGAGAAGTGATTAAAAAGAAATGACCAACAGTTGATCAAAACAATTATTGATCGAATGGTTGAACCCATCAGGTTAAAAAACAAGAACGGCATTACTTTTTTAGATGTTGCGATTCCTCCCACTCCCTCTCATCGTAGTGTATTCTCTGTACAATTCCTAGGTCAAAACTCTGCCACAACCTTCTCACCGCTCAATTTTCGGAACGAATCCGGATCCAATTGTTTTTTTCAGTTCGTCACATCTTCTACTACGCAATTCCAACTTTCGTAATGGACCTCAAACTGTTGTTTTTTTTTTTTTTTTTTTTTTTTTTTTTTTTTTTTTTTTGTATATTTCTGCTATCGCGTTCAGCAGCTCTTCTGCGGGAATGGCAAAAATGCTCGGCAGATCTGAAATATTCACAATAAACACCGTTAACATGGCAAAGAAGAACATCTATAGTAATTTATTACCTTCAAAAAATTCATTGACTTCCGCTGGCAAACCAAGTACCTAAACCACCACACGGTAAACTTCACTTTGCTTCTCCATTTTGCAGTTTTTTTTCTTCTTCTAGAACGATAAAGCAGCTGATTGTTTTTCGCGCACGGTTTCTAATTTCGTTTTAAGTGCGAAGATGGATAGAATAGGGCAAAGTGAAAACACACTTGAATGACATTTCTCGCTCCATTGAAAATTATGTGCGGACCATATCAGTCTCACTGGAAACGAACCTGTGTATTAAGTGACGGGTGTTAAAAATTATGTGCGGCAATTGAAAATCATACTGGCTCACATGATTTCAATTCGAAGCAAAAATTGACCGATTTAAGTGCCAATTTTAATAATAAAAATTATTGATTTATTTTCAGTGATATAGATGCTGATACACAGAGAGGAATATGATAGTCAATTTTACCATTATTGGGGGTTCGGATGACTATTGCAGTATAGTGATTTTGAACCGACTATGATCATGGTCAAAACTACCATTAAAAATAGTTGATGCAATATTTTCCATAATGTCGGAATAGTCCTTGTTACCATGATCATAGTCAAAACTCCAAGAACGTGGCGAATTCGACCATTTTCATGGTTATTGAAACCATTATATGCGATAGTCATCCTGACCATGATTTAATTGTCGGTACAACGATGAAATTTTTCTCAGACTATCAAGATACTCTACACGCATTTCTGTAGCCACTCACCTTTTTATTCAAAAATCACTCAGTCTGGCCAAAAGGGAACCTACCCAGAAATGGGTAAACATATTTTTACTCAGATTTGAGTAAACTAACCGGCGCATGAAACTGAGTAAAATTCACTCAGATTTTGACATTTGTCAAATGGGTAGTTTTGACATTGATGAAAAGAAATATGGTAGTGTGCGTGAATGTCTCAATTATTATTACTATAAGAAGATTAATTTAAAACAAAGAGCTTAAAACAGTTCTGAATTTATTCAACATAAAATTAAGTGAACGCGGGAAACAAAGGTTTTATTGAAATTTGTTCAGTTTGAATTGCTTCTTTGAAACTTCATTCACTCACTTTCGGGAACTGTTTAATATTGTTTGATATTTGATATAAATAACAGACAAAAAAGTAGGTGACATTTTGTCCGAAACTTCGAAACTCTTCCAAATCAGGTCTAAGGTGTCCAAAAAGAGTCGCTTTTATATGATGCTGATAAATTTGTTTGTTCGTCGCCAATTTCAAACTTCTGGCAGCCCGAAATGCGGCACTCAATGCCTGAAATGTTAAACATGTATGCTGACTTGAAATATTAAAAAAAAAAAAAGAACATGAAACATACCAACAAGCTGCTGATAGCTTTCACCGTCGGGGCCGTAGCTGCTACCTTTTATTTATTTATTTATAAATTCACTTTAAGTCTCTACGCAAAAATAACTTGTTTGCACTTGTGCGCCATTTTGAACTTTATAAAGATTTCTATTATAATCATTTACCCAAATCTGGGTAGATTCCACTCATCCGAGAGAAATCAGTTTACTCATTTTTTGACAAAGTGTGATTTTTTTAGAAGATGAATGTGGAACAATATGATAAAAACAGTTTTGCTTTTATTTAATCCATTGAGCCAACAAAACATAAAGTAATTTAAATTTTTTCAGCCTTAACAGCTTATTTCGAATTGACATCATTCGTTCACTTCCAGAAAACTTCATCAAAATAGATCTATATTGTTGAATACATGTACACTCAGCGAAATAATCTTTCGATATTCATAAGATTGCATTAGAATTATTTGCTATAAGAAAGCAGTATGAATTTCATAAATTTGCCTTATGAAATATAATGATGTTGAAAAAATACAAATTTGGAGCAACCTGGATTCGAACCTTGAATGTTGAGCTTATGTGTCGAATGACTTGACGACTAGTATATATCAACACTTGTTAATTGGAAATCTTAAATGCAAACAAGAACATCGCCGTGTAAAACAAAATCCATTCTGACCTTCTGAAATTTAAAGCATCGTTCATAAGTTGAACCTTATGAAATTCTTAAGATTATTTGGCTGAGTTTATGAATCTAAATTCCTGAATTTCAAATGCGGTGCTGTACGCTGCAATAATTTAACATTAATTCACTGAATTGAAATAGAGAAACATCTAAAAAAACACTTACCAAGACGTTGCTGATACCTTTCGACGAGCCTTTCGACACCCAAATAGTTTTCGTTGGAGTTCATTCGCAAATGAGCCTGCTTGTCAGCCATGATCCGGAAATCCTTCAATAAAATAAAATTCCTGTGCGATAAAATGTCGCACACGAACGGAACAATGAACTGGATTTTATGTCTCACGAGACTTTCTCGGGAGGGATTTTTTTCATCGCAGTCGTCGTATGGGAGATTAAAGTAAACGGTGATGTGGCTTAGCGGTTCCATTTTCACTGATTTTAACATACTTTTTTTTTTTTAATTTTATTATTAATTTTTCCCCCCTTTAATTTTCTTAAAAAATATACCACAACATTTACCCCCCAACGGGGAGTTTCATTTTTTTAAATATTTTTTAATTAATATTTTTCCCCCCTTTTAAACTTTTTTAAAAAATTTCACCCAAACTTTTTCCCCAAAACCCGGGTAAATTTCCCCCACCGAAGGAAAACAAGTTTACTCATTTCTTGACAAATCCATGCTGCTCGCTAAAATGTGTGCAATCTACTCACACACAAAGAATAATGATTGTTAGGGCACCTCCAATCCTGATGGATATTTTGATCTAAAATTGTACCGTTTAAAAAATTTAGATCTTCTTATTTTAGATCAAAATAAGGAATATAGCACCGCTGATCTATTTACATTGATCTATATGCAAAAAAGTAAATGGCAACCCTGAAATACGAAACGTCATCTAAATGTCTAGTTTGTGATTCTCATATTTCGCTCCAAACCAGAACATAAAGCAAATTGTGTTTTGTAACTTTTTATGAAATATCAACAAAATTAAATTGTATAACGGTACATGCCTTCTCACGTACAACAGATTTGACCATGAGCAACAGCAACTATAGCTTCAATCAGTCTACGAAGTCGGTTCCAGATTTGGAGGCTATCTGACCGCGGAGAATGCTAAATCGCACTATGCTCGGGGCAACGTTAACAGTGGTGGCAACGGCAAGTTCTTCAGACACTAACAGTTGCGGTAAGTTGTACAGAAATTTCTAAGCAATATTTCATACTATACCCAAATTGGTATCAAAATCAAACTAATCAGAGCAATCTAATCTTTCAGCAGCCCACTAATGTAAACTATGGCAACAATAATGGTGCAGCCAATACGTTTGCTAACAGTCGATCTGAGTCTTGCAAGAACACGTTCTACGGCTCTAATAACTCCGGAAGCTCAAGCAATATATGTCAGTGCAGCAGTAGCACAAGCAGTAGTACCGGAAGCATTTACGGCTATTCATACGGTAACATGCAATCATCGACCGTAGATTTGAAGGAAATGGTCGTATTTCAGATCAGCAATCTAGATCCGAGTATTGATGAACATAAGATGCACCTGCTGTGCCAGCCCAAATCAATCACGGCCGTTGAGAGTCATTCGCTAGTGAAAGTTAAAGTTTCATCTACTTACTTCTCAAACCTTGTAGTTGCCAATTTGCATCGTAAGAAATCAAGCACAAACGAATGATCGTTTTATATATAAAAGATCCATCATCTGGGGAATCATTGCACTGTATTATCAAGTGGCGGGTCTCCTCAAGGATGTCCCTACCTACAGTCTGCCGAAAAATAAATTCCGTTTATTATTCCCGTTTCATAACTTCAATCAGCGTTCTGAATTTGTATCGCATGTCACATGTCTACTCCATTATCCTGGACAAGAATGGATAGAAGCACATCAAGTTGCAGCCGTACGTGATCAATAATTCTCGACAATTTATTCAAACAGGGGTATCTTATTTTGTAATCAAAAAGGCGAAGTAAGATTGAAACGTAAATTTCTTAAAACTCTCAGCACCCCTACGGAAACTAGCATCATGTTAGGAAAATGTTATTCCTTGTTTTGGTGTTTCTAGTTTGCATGAAAGGGTTTCAAGAAGTTAATTTTTGAATCTTACTTCCCCTCTTTGTTTACAAAATCAGCTATGCCTGTTTGAATAAGTTGTCGAGGATTATTATTAAAATAATTATTATATTGTAATAATTATTTATTGCAGAGTAACCCGCCAATTGAATCGTCACAACAAAGTGTACCGTACTGCATTTATCACTTCAAGCAGGAGAAGGAGAAAAGATGGGCAAAACTAGTGAGCGAACCTCTGCAGTAGGTAATTTATTCTTTACTGAAGGCCCATAAGGATGACATCCTGGTGACTAGTATTTTATATTGTATGCAGAACGAATTGCAAATAAAAGTTGTTATAAACGTGGTTCGCGTTTCGTTGCAGCATTTACTTTGCTCCGTAGAGGGTAGATCACAAACAACTTTTGTACTAACCTGGTTCGACCATGAAGTCAACTCGACGAAGGATAGCGATGGTACCTCTTTAGTAAACTTGCGTTATATGCCCAATAGTCCAAACAATGACTGATAAACTGATACACTTGGCTGATTAAACTTTTCGAGGAGCTTTCACCGGTGGTGCTAGTAATGGGTGACGGTAAGAATCGCCTCATTACCCACACACATCGGACCTAGAGCCGTTGATTTGAGAATTTATCTGGCACTTGCAGTTTCCAATCATCTTTTCGCAAGTCCAGAATAAAAATTTTATCTAACGGAAGGTTCGGTGCAATATCTAACGGACGGTATCGGTGCGGTATCTTCGACCGGTTGGTTTACAAAAATTCTATCGTCACGAAGATCCAATGAGATGGACATACATATTTCGATGGTGAAACGAAAGCATTCTTTAACTGGGCTGGAGACAACAATCATCCTTGCCTGAGAAGTAGTTGAGCTGAACAAGAATGCACCACAGTGCTATTAAAAACGAGAAGTTGCCCCAGATTGTAGCAATGGAGAACCATCGCAACGAAGTCAAAGTTTTCCAGTATGATCATCGAGCGGAGGCGAGAGTATGTTCGAGATCAGGGGTCGCATTGTTGAACTCGAAACGAAGAACTTTTTCTCACAAGCATTCGTACAAAGTCTTTCGTTTCGAGCTGCAAAATGTCACCCCAGGTCAATGCGATGACTGATGCTAAAAGTGAGTTTTATAAAAACTCAAGCTGTTGATAATTGTTGGTCCCCACCGCAGAGGGTTTCAAACGGCAGCATGACAATCCGGACAGAATTTGTCCGGCAGAGGAGGAGCCGTCGGACACGTCGACGAAGTGATCGAGAAAAAGAGCAAGACATCTTGATCTTATCTTGGCGCGATGTTCAGCGACGACAAAGTGGCCGATATTGAAATGTCCCAGTATCCCAGTTCTATAGCTATGTTATCGTTGTAAGTAGAACACTTAAAGAAAACCCTGATAATTTGGCAACTGATTTGAAAACTCTGCGTGAACCTGATCTCAAAGTCTAGCTAGACAAATAAGAGTTTCTACACATAACTGTAGAATTTCTGGGTTATATAAGAACAGGTGAATGTATTAAAAAAAGAAACAATTGAAGCAACCAGAAAGCAATCAGGAAGTGAAGATACTGGATCATCTGCAAAGCAAACATAAGGCACCGGTTGCAGCTGCCAAGTATCGATTCTATCAAAATCAGGTGCTACGTCAACGATCTTGGTCAAATGTCTAGAGAAGAACTTTATTTATCATTGGTGACTGTTTTGCTGCATAAAAACGAAGAATTAGTTCTTTCAAGAATTCTCTTATCCCATTCAATTTTATTCCAACGATTCTCTTGCTTTCGACTTGCCAAAATAAATTTATAAATTATATACCTGTAATTCAAATCTCGATGATTTCTTTTGTTCCGTTGGACAAAATGTTTGTTCATATTAGAAAATCGTCTGTTACTTCAGATTGTTAAGGAATCATTAATCTGCGGTGCTGATTTGATGAGTACACATGATTTCTGCTTTTTCTATTTTACATATGTGGAATTTGACTTGATTTAATCTACAGATGGTGTGATCTTATTTAGAAAATTTTCGTTGCATTTCGATCACTAATCGTTCAATTGCGTTTAAAAGTTGCACCACGCTCGATCTGATTTATTAACGATTCTAGATATATACGAGGATAAGACAGTGCCTACTATTGATGAGATTCCTCCCCGGAAAGTCTTTGCTCTGCTAGCCCGGCGCTGGTGACTGTTGAGAGCGGATGCTTGATGGGACAATAAATAGATTTCATGTGATGATTGCTGCTGTTGTTGATTGCTGGCTATAAGATGACCGTTGATCCGACGGGCTACTTCTATGATATGTCGATTCACTTGATGGCGCTGGCGTAAAGGACAGTTTCGGTTGATAGTGATAGTGATGCTGGTGATTGTAATTTATTTGGTGCAATTCTTGAGCTTCGTTGTGCCAGAAATTCAGTGCTCTGCTTTGCAGTACAGAAGCTAGACATACTGGTTAGTTGCTTTGGTTGTGCGTATATGCTTTGATGATGCGGCGACGATATCCTATTTCGGTTCGATTTCGAAGGAGAAGGTTGTTGATTTGGTAGGTTTTGTTGAGCGCGTCAAAGAACACTGGAACTTATGCCTGCTTTTAATGTTCCCGCTACGGGGACATCCATTCGGTTTGAGCCGAAAGACAACATCCTCACATCTCAATACCTTGCTCATATCCTCGCTGCAATAATTTAGTTTTTATGCTGATGCTTTTTCTACGAACGAGAATTAATCCGAAAAAATCTCAATACTTACTAACGTATAAAGAAACTTGCAAATGCACTTTCTGTTACCTGAGGACTCGAGTGCTGCGCTCCTTCGAGAAAGTTTTCCAGGACAGATGAAAAGGAAAGATGTAGCAATTTATGCGAAAATAAACAGTTTATAAGTTACTTATTCTTAGTAAAACTTAAATGTATCCATGACCAGCTCAAAAGTATTCCCGAACAGATAAGAAGGACTGACAGCTTTAACAGATATAAACCCGATTCTTTTTTTTTCCCTATAGCATTGTTGCCAGCACTAGTACAGAAAATAGATCAAGCCAAAAAGTGATCCAAAACATGCATCATATGGATCAGTTTTCTTGGCAGATGCAAAAATTTAAATCAGATTGTGGTATAAAAGCCAATATAGAACGACGCGGTGCAAGAATTTAGATCACCGCAGATCTAAATATTTAGATCTATACCAGTTTCCCATCAGGATTGGAGGTGCCCTTAGAATTTAAAAAAACCTGCTAAAATTGAAAAGTTGCTTGGTTCTTTTTGGATGTTGGAATGTTGGATCAACTATTTTTAATTGTCGTTTTGACCATGGTCATAGTCGGTTCAAAATCACTACACTGCAATAGTCACCCTAACCCCCAATAATGGTAAAATTTACTATCAAATTCCTCTCTGTGGGGGTTCTACAACAGTGAACCAATTTCAAATCGCTAGTTGCACATTGAGTGTTGATTCTATCGTTATAGGTCGGTATCGAGCTTGAAAACAATTTATTTTTCTATCTCAATCCCATGTTAAATTCTGTTTACCGAAAACGAAAAGTAAAGAATCGTAAAGAAATGTCTGCAGCAGTATCCACCTGAAAAAGGTTGGTATTGTGTTTGAAATAAATTCCTTTTTCCATCCCAAACCCATGTGAAATTGCGTTTACAGAAACGGAAAAGTAAAGAATCGAAAAGAAATTTCTGCAGCAGTACTCTAGTAAATTTCGTATGGTTATTTTTCTTAACAACCTATTTGGGGTATCATCCAAACTATTAAATAAATGGTTTTAGGATTTGTGATATCGTTTGTTTAAGGTAAGTTTTTATCAGGGTATAGGTCGGTATCGAGTTTGAAAGAAATTTCTTTTTCTATCACAATCCCATGTTAAATTCCGTTTACTGAAACGGAAAAGTAAAGAATCGAAAAGAAATTTCTGCAGCAGTATCCACCTGAAAAGAACGACAAATAAAATTGGAATTTGTAAGGTTTTCACGCAAACTAATGGGAACTGTTACTTTTACTTTCGGAAAAATATTCTGTTCGATTATTCCGTAAGTAAGGTGACATTTCGTTCCATGCAGATCAATTGTCAAAATTCCGCTTGGTAATATTGAACAAAATTCCGTAACCTCTCTACTTATTAAGTCGATACTGGCCTATACTGGCCTAAAGAACGAAACACAAAATTGGAATTTGTAAGGTTTCCACGCAAACTAATGGGAGCAGTCAATTTTATTTTCGGAAAAATATTCCGCTTGATTATTCCGTAAGTGAAGGTGACATTTCTCGAGTACTTTTTCAAAAGGACGTATGTCACAAAATGTAAACAAACGCGTTGTTCATGGCATGTTGTTAAAAAATCATGTAGATATGCCCTTGTTTGATGAAGTTTCTGATGGATTATTCTTGGAAGATTTAACTAACTTTTTTCAAAACGGTGTAAAATCACTTTTGCACTCTTTGGGAATAATGGTAGATACGTCGCTTGTGTTGAAAAGTAACTGCGAAACATTATTATATCATTTGGATGCCCCTTAACGACTCGTTAGTAAAAGTCTTTATACCACAAGGTTAAATATTTAGATTTTTTTCAGTAAAAATTGATTTTTTTAGCAAAAATATTTTTACAACGTTTTGTTGTAGAAAAAAATTATACGTCATTTTAAAAAGTTCGACGTATCTGTGTGAAATATGACAACTTGACGTAACATTTCGACGTAACAACATTGTCATTCGCAGAATGGCGTATCATTTTGACGCAAGTAACATGCCATCTATCATACTGACTTATCAAAATGACGTATTATCTTTTTCGATTGCAGACCGTTGTAAGAAACATTTTTCTAAATGAAGCTTGAATTTTCACTCCTAGTGTAGTTTTTAAGCACAGTGATGCAATATCTTTTACCAATGTGTCATTTAGTGGAATTTAATTGGGATAAACATGTCCGGTTTTCAAATAGGAATAAAAATAAACTCAAAAAAGTTCAATGCTGATTTTCTCATCTTCGTCCAAATGTTACTTACGTCTATTTGAAAAAGTACTCGAGAATATGCGTCATTGTATCAGCAATGCTTTCCACAGTCAATGCCAACGTCTAATTGGTTGGGTTAATCAATCCGTATAATAGGAATATGTTGCATTTAATGACTGCCGAACGGATCACCTCCAAAAAGAAACCAAGCCGGATCGACCAATCGCAAAACTGGAGTTTTCAATAATTGCGGTGTCAAACCGGCTTGTTCACTTTTTGGAGGTGACTCCATCTGTTTTTCGTTTTCCTACAATAAAAACCATGAAACAATATCAAACAATCTACTTCGGGGCCCAATTCCTCTTCCAAATACTGCGACCTATCTTGCCTGAATTGAGTTCTTCTTACGATACGATAATAAATAATTTTCCCAAACAGTAAACATACTGATGTTATAGATTGCCAAGGTTGCCACCGCCACCACCGTCTTATTCATGCCAGTGCTGCCAGAATACTTTAGAACGAGTTATAAATTATGCAAGTTGATGGAAGCTGATGCATTCTGAGCAAACGTGAGTTTCATGATCAAATATGAGTGAAGTTATTTTTTTTTTTTTTCCCATTTTTTTCTTGTTCTCACCACCCCTTCTTTTCCGGGGGGAGGAAAAAATCAAAAAGAGAAATAATGTAAATAATCCAGAATTATTTAAGAAAAAAGAAACTCACCAGAAAGCTGTCTTGCCTCTTGCCCTACACGCTATTTCGAATTTACCCAGTGGCTGAGTAGATTGCGCTCATTTTTGTTAGCAGTATGGAGTTGTCAAAAAATGAGTAAACTGGTTTTCCGTCGATGAGTGAAATCCACCCAGATTCTGAGTAAATGAGTATGATAGCATTTTTTTCCTAGTTGAAAAAGGCGGACAGCTATCAGCGGGCGATTTTTGCGCAATTAAAATTATATTAGTGAAAATGGAGACGCTTAGCCACATCATCGTCCACTTCAATCTCCCATGCGACGATTGCGATCAAAAATCTCCCTCTCGTGCGACATAAAATCAAGCATCATTTCGACCGTTCCTGTGCGAATACACACCAACCTAGACTATCTGGGTTTCGGAAGGTATCAGCAACATCTTGGTAAGTGGTTTTTTATATGTTTATTTATTTCATTTCAGTGAATTAATGAAAAATTATTCCAGCATACAGCACCGCATCTCGAGAATTTGAATTCCAGCAATTTGGATTTATACATGGATACATTTGTTCAACCTCGTGTTCAACATTATAGATCACTTGCTGGATTTATTTTGAAGGAGTTTTGAAGTGGATGAATGATGTTTGTTTCAGTTTTAAATAAGCTACTCAAGCTGAAAAAAATTAAACAACTTTATGCTTTGTATACTCAATTGATTAAATATATGCAAAACTGATTTTGTCATATTTTTTCACATTCATCTTAAAATAATAATTATTGAGGCATTAACGCACACTACCATATTCCGTTCAATCAAAATGAGTAAAGTTGACTCATTCAACAATTGTCAACCTCTGAGTAAACTTTACACAAATTCTCCAACAGGCACGTTTACTCATATTTGAGTACAGTTGTGCTTACCCATTTCTGGGTAAGTGCCCTTTTGACCAGACTGAGTGAATTTTGACTCAAAAATGAGTTACTTCAGAATAGCGTGTACCCAAAAAAAAAAAAATCAAATATATTTTTTTTTTGTTTTTTTTTTTTTTTTTTTCTTGCTTCCGTGAGTGCCTCTCTAAATCAGAGGAAGATTTTTTTTTTTTGTTTTTGTACAGTTCTGCCCCCGTATTAAAAAAAAAAAAAAATATAAAAAAAAAATAAAAAAAAAAAAAAAAAATTGAAAAAAAAAAACACCCCCCGAAACAAAAAGAGAAAAATAAAAACACACAAAAAAAAAATTTACAAAGATATAATCGCTAGCGTGGGATTTTTTACCACCCTCGAAATTCGATTTATATGTGTCGCGCCCCCCGGTTTCCGTGTAGATTTGGTTTCTACCCATTTGAATTCGAATTGAATGGTTGTTACCCATCTGAGAGTATCCTCGAACGAGCGTGTTAAAAGTGAACTTGTCAAAACTTTGTTTGGTTGTGAAATTCGAGCAACCGTAGAAAAAAAAGATGTTTTAGTTGTTTTAGTGGTTACTTTCATGATTTTTAGCGTCCCAGAGACCTCGTTCGTCCGTTGTTATCGTCCTAAGGTCCTGAAAAATCCTCTAAAAAACATTCCAAACCCATAAATGGCATCCAACAGCGAAGAACCGTTTGCTTCGGAGGACGAGTCCGTTCCAGAGTTTTCTGCCAGCGAAGACGAATGGGACCCAACAAAAGAGGACGTAAAACTGGACATCGAAGCCGGAAGGTAACGAAACATGTTCGATTTTGTGGAAACGTCAGAGATAACTACATAGTTAATTGTAGAAAAGGAAAACTGAAAGCGAAAGCCGCCCCAGTTCGCCCTACTAGAGCATCGCGTAGAATAGCAACCCGGTTGGGAAAGGAACTGCCACCGGAGAATGAGCCTATACAAGAAGCAATTGCTGTTCTGCCGGATGAAGACACAGCTTCTTCGTCTTCGGGAGAGGAGGAAGGGAAAAAGTCCCGAAATAGAATGCAGAAGCGGAAAGGAAGGCGACCGGCACCGAAAAAGGGTCGTAAACCAAAAGTGGTGATCAAGGATGAACCGATCAAGTTGACCACTTTTACTGTGGAAGAGTTATACAGGAAATATCGTCCAGATTTGGCAGGTTGTCCGAAGAAAGTTGCACCGGAGAAGCGGAAAGTGGAGGTGAAGAAGGAGACAGAAGATGACGACAGTAGCGGAGATGATTATCTGGTCGATCCAGGAGAATTGGATCTGAATTCGGAATTTTTCCAATCTATGAAAGTGTCGGTTGACGAGAAAGTTGATGAAGTTGATGGAATCCGAAGATGAAGAAGAGAAACCGCTGAGTTCGGTAAGGGCGGAAGATGAATGCAGCACTGATTTTAGTAAAAAGTTGATCCAGCAAATTAATCAGTCGAGTCAGGATTCTATAAATATGATAAAACTAGCAGAAGTTTCAAAGCGAATGGAAAATGAACGAAAGAAATTGGAGCAGTTACAAAAAAAGGAAGATCGCAAGGCAGTTAAAAATGAGGAGAACGTTTCGGATCTCCTTATGACAGGGGAGAAGATCAAAGACAAAATCTCGAAGCAAACAGGAAGAAATGACTTTGTCACTGTTGATGAGAAAAATAATCGCGAAGGCGGAAAAAGCGTTGAAATCACGTTGAAATTTGAAACCACTGAGGCCGGTAAGAAGGAGAAGAAAAAAATTGACCTGCTAACTGCCGTCAAGCGACTGATGAATCGTGAAAAACGCCAAAATCAAATCTACCTCCACAAGGTCGCAATTATTTGCTGGATCGGTCATGGAACCTTTCTTAATCGAACTATTTCCAACCCAGCACTTGTTCAACTGACAATCAAACGACTACTGCCCTCGACAAGCTGCCGACCAAAAGGTCTAACAAACTTAAACTATTTCCAACAGGTCACCCACTACTTCCGGAAGGTGGTCAAGTTGAAAAACAACGAAATGTACTTCCGGTCTAGCAAGATGCCCCCGCTTCAGGCAACTCTCAAATATCAAATCATGCAGCGGTCAGCATTTTCGAAGCGCGATTATATTTTGCTATTTCTTTTAATGCTCCGATCACTGAGCATCCACTGCCGGTTGGTAATCTCGCTGGTTGTTCCACCGAAGCAAGTTCCCACCAGTGAACTCTACCGGATGAATCCGAAAACGAGCGAAGAACTTCAAGCAGAGCGTCGTCTGATGCTGGATTTCCGGCGTGCACCCAAACACAGCACGGTTTTCAAAGTTCGCGAAAAGCTTGTCGAATTGGTCAATAAGAACTCCCAGCAGGAGAGGGAAGCAGCCCGTAAGCGACGTCGTGAAGGATTCTGTGCAATGATTCCGCAAGTTGACGGAAGCCACGATCATCTGTTTGGAGGTGTTTCAAAAGAGTTGCCTCGGAAGAAGCTGAAGCTTATGGAGGGTTCTTTTATGGATATTGAACGGAATGCCAAGACGTCGAAAAAGTCGAGCAAGGAGGAAAAGAAGTTTTCAGAAGATTTGCACGAGGAAGTCAGAAGACGTAGGGAGAAGATCTTGGCTGCTTATCAGGCTTCTAGAGAACAAAAAGAATTAGCAAAAGCCAGGGCGAAAGCTGAGGCGGAATTGCTTGGGGAGGGGACCAGTTCGAGGCACGCGAGACCCCGGGGAAGATTGAGCGCGAAAGAGCTTGCTCGTAGAAAGCGACCTGGTGTAGATCTGTGGATTGAAGTTTACTGCGAGCACGAGGATAAATGGGTCACAATCGACATCCTGAGTGGCAAAGTGTACTGCTTGGAAGATATTGTGGTGAGTATGATTTCCTTAAGGTTTCGGCATAGGCAAATAATTTCTTATCGTGTTAGAACTCCGCCACTCACCCGATGTCCTATGTGCTGGCCTGGAACAACGATGGATCAGTGAAGGATGTTTCCCCTCGGTACATATCTCGGCTGGGTAGTAAAAAATCTAAACTCCGCGTCGAAGATGGTTGGTTTGAAAAAACTCTGCAACCCTATCGGGTTCGACGTCAAACACGTCGCGATCGCACCGAGGATCTCAAGTTCGACAAACTTCTCAATAAGCGGCCGTTTCCAGAGCAGATTGGTGAATACAAAAACCACCCGCGATTTGCCATCGAACGCTATCTGCTCCGCAACGAAGCAATCTACCCGCGGGATGCCATCACTTTGGGCTATATTAAAGACGAACCGATCTACCCGAGGGATTGCGTGCACGTGCTTTTTTCGCGAGAAGGCTGGTTGAGGCAGGCCAAAACAGTTAAATTGTATGAAGAACCTTACAAGGTAGTCAAAGCAAAAGCCAAGTACGATCGCCTAACGGGCACCTCGGTCGGTGGTCTTCAAACGGAACTGTTCGGAGCTTGGCAAGTAGAGGACTACGATCCTCCGGTGGCACAGAACGGTTTCGTTCCCCGAACACCCTATGGAAATGTAGATCTCTTCAAACCATGTATGCTACCCAAGGGGACGGTACACCTGCAGCTACCGGGGCTGAACAAAATTTGCAAACGCTTGCGAATTGATTGCGCCCAGGCGATCACCGGGTTCGAGTACAAAAACAATGCATGCCAAGCGGTGTACGATGGGTTTGTCGTATGCGAGGAATTTCGAGATCAGGTCATCGACGAATGGTATCAGGAACAGGTTGAACTGGAGCGGAAGGAAGACGAGAAACGTCTGAAGAGAGTCTGTAGCAATTGGCGGAGACTAGTGATGGGGTTGTTCATTAGGAAGAAGTTGAAAGATCGTTACAATTTCGATAATTTATAGTATGTAGGTGGTACAATGGTGCAGCTCAGTGTCCTTATTTGTATTATTTTTTGTTAAACATTAGGCATGATATTGGAACTTGCAATCGGGAAATTTCTGTGTAGGAATATCACATCCTATTTTCCCTCTCGCGGGTCAAATTTGTCACCTTGTCGATGGTGAGAGGGCTTATCTCATGCTATAAACATGCATGTGAGACCAAGAATTTGACCAGTAGTGAAAGTATCACATATTCTGCACATTTATTTCACTGCCACGTCGTAGAACGTTTATATAAAGGCACTAACATCAGGTGTGATACTGGCCGCAATTCACTCTTAGACTTTTTACTTTCAATCAAAGGGAAACGACTAAAAGTACACTTTTCATTTTCGTGGCAACTTATGTTGTTGTTTATCCATTTATTTCATGGAATGAATAACCAAAATACCTGGTTTACCCATGGTGTAATAAGTGAAAGTAATTGCAAAATTTTCGAAAAAGGTGAATGTTTTGATCATGGTAAATATCTGACTGTTCGAAATGAAGCACAAAGCCACAGAAAAGTGTTACTTTATACTGACGATGACAAGCATGTTTATTAGAGATAGGACGCGGAGGGCCCGCTTAGGAAACACGAGTAGTAGATTTAACCTTTCCAAGTAGTTTATTTTAGCAACAGTGCGGAGGGTCCGCTCAGCGAGGGTCTAGTGTTTGACTTACTATAGAAGAGGGGTGTTAATCACAGTAGTTCCATTTCACTTCTGGTTCAGCTCCATATCGGTTTCGTTTCGATTCCGTTTCGTCTCCATTTCGGTTCTATTTCGGGTCCGCTTTGGTTTCGTTTCGATTCCATTTCAATTCCATTACAATTCCATTTCGGTTCTATTCCGGTTCCGTTTCGAATCCGTTTTGCATCCATTTCAATTTAATTTCGATTTCGTTTCGGTTCCATTTCAGTGTAATTTCGATTCCATTTCAATTTCTGCTCAAGAATAAGTGTTTAAAGTAAAGACCCTCTCGTAGGTCAAATTTGTCACCTTGTCGATGGTGAGAGGGCTTATCTCATGCTATAAACATGCATGTGAGACCAAGAATTTGACCAGTAGTGAAAGTATCACATTTTCTTATCATTTATTTCACTGCCACGTCGTAGAACGTTCATATAAAGGCACTAACATCAGATGTGATACTAGCGGGCTATGCCGCAATTCACTCTTAGACTTCTTACTATCAATCTAAGGGAAACGACTAAAAGTACACTTTTCATTTTATTGACAACTTATGTTGTTACTCATCCATTTTTTTATGGAATGAATAACCGAAATACCTGTTTGCTCATGTTATAATAACTAAATGTAATTGCAACATTTTCGAAAGGGGTGAATGTTTTGATCAGGGTAAAAAATATAGTGAATGAATATTATAATGACAAATAATATAGTGAATGAATATAAGAATGATAATAACACTTCCATTTGTGGACCTGAAAGTTAGACAATGTAGCTGCGAGAAAAAAAAATGATATTAAATTATCTCATAAAACTTGGGATACCTATGAATGATCTGAAATTATATAGCAATAGAATAGTAAACCTAAAATTTCGATGTGCTGATCCGTTTCCTTGCAATAATTTATGTAGTGAGTCTCATCGGAAAGAGTGATTTTAATGAAATGAATTTAAATGCAATTATGTCACATCATTTAATATCATAACATAAAATAATAAACTGACGTTATAATATAAAATAATAATACCAGCAGACCAGTAAACTATAGTAGAATACATATATCCGTAACTAAGCTGACCATTCACTCATCGAAAGACTTCCACTGTTGCAGTTACTATTGGATTAAAATCTACTAAGATTAGAATTTGTTTTCACAATAATAGTCAGAGAACATAATAAACGTAGGTACAAGATATATCTGTCATCTACTGGTATGTTACTGAAAACAAAAATTAGATGTTTATTAATATCATAATAATATTGCAAAAAAACTGAAAACAGCTAATAATAAGGCGAAATAAATTTCATATGAGTATGAATCCAAAAACTGAATCTTAATAAAACAAACATACAAAAAGATAAAAAATTGAATTTTTCAATAGCCCTTGTTCATCTGGACCCATAAATGATACTTTATGTCTGTGAAATAGGAAATGAATGATTGTAAACTGCTAGGTTTTAAATTAATATATATTTTTGATGAAGAAGGAAAGAGCTTATTTTAAGTAGTATTTTTCGAATGTGATTTTTTCTAAAAAACAAAAAAAAAACATCAAAAACCTTTCTATCTTTTCAAATACATAACGTAGGTTAGATGAGCTATAACTGACAAGGATGCATATATGCGAAGCTGAAAATGACTTATAAAAAAGCATACAAAATGTAATGCATGGATGAAAAAACCAAAACCCACCAGCTCTTCGTTTTTGCAGCTTAAAACTGGAATACAAATTTTATTGTTTCATAGTTTTTTCATAACCTAAACTAAACTTCCATGAACAGTTTCTTTTTTGTTTCCGTCACCGCACCGCGGATTCTCGTGATGAGTCTTTTATTTTGGCTAGACCTATGACCAACATGTTAAATAAATAACTTAACGTACCTTCAATATACATACGTAAACAAAAATAAACTAACAAATTAAATTCCAGAACTTTCGCGATTAATCACTCGCTATTTAAGTTTTAATTTCACAATCCCTTCTCAATTCGATTTATTTTGTTTTTGTTTTGATATTTTCACCGTTCGTACCGATGACAATCTGGATCAAGGTCTATACTCAATCAAGGTATTGTTGTTTTGATCCTGTTCATGTGTTGGTTATTTTGACACAGTGTTCCCAGCTTGCGGTGCCTCAACAGCCCCTCCCTGTAACTCTTGCGCGGGCTTCAGGAAGCTAGAGTCCACGTTCCTTATCTCAGGCACCGCCAACCTTGCTACAGGTCGTCGATACACACCCTTAGTTGTACGTACCATTGCTTGCCTAATGCGCCCGTCGGAACTCCTGATCACTTCCTATATGACGCCACGCACCCAGCACTTACGGTTGTCGCCATCCGCCATGTACACCACTTCCCCTAACATGATCGGCTCCGACTCGGAATGCCACTTCGAACGTACGTTTATCGATGGCAAGTACTCCTCCAACCATCGCTTCCACAGCTTGTCCGCCAGCCATTGTGAACGTTTATAGCTGTCACGCAACGCTTCAGCTTCTCCTGTCGTCCTTTTCCATGCCTCTTTACCGGTTGATGGTAAACTACGGATAAAATGATTCGGCGTTTGTGCCTTTACTTCTGCCAATTCCTGCGGAACGTATGTCAGCGGCCTGGAGTTAATCAAATCCTCGGCTTCAGCTAGGGTGGTCAGCAGAACTTCATCCGTCAGCTTTCTTCCGTCATCGAAAACCTTCATCGCCTCCTTCACGGAACGAACGAGTCTTTCCCGCGCTCCACCCATATGCGGTGCTGAGGGTAGGGTTGAAATTCCATCTGGTCCTTGCATCGGTAAAGGTATCCCTGCAGTCCTCACTTATCTTCTTTGTGACCTCTTTACTTGCCCCAACGAAGTTTGTTCCGTTATCGGAAAAAAATTCAATCGGCATTCCACGACGGCAAGCGAATCGACGAATCGCCATTACGCAACTCTGTGTGGACAAGCTATGTGACACCTCTAAATGGACACCTCTAACGACCCCTGGTCGTTAAACAGGTGAACAAAGATACCCAACGTTTCTCTGAGCGACGACCGACTGTGACTGTTATCGGGCCGAAATAATCTACCCCGGTGAAGCTAAAGGGCCGCAACTTTGGTGTTAGCCATTGAACAGGCAGTGGTGCCATTCGAAGAATTCTCGACTGACATTTGTGCATTTTGCACCACATGCATGCTCTCATCACCTTTCTCAGCTGCGATCTCAAGCACGGGATGTAGAATCTCTGCCTCAATTCGTTCATAACAGTTTCTCGATTCGCGTGGCCGAATCTCTGATGGTAGTTTTCGTGACGCAATATTCCGAACTCATCAATAACTGTCGATAGTTTGTACAAGTCACTTTCCTTGTCAGCCTCGGGTAGAAATGTACCGCCGGGAGTTTGTTGAAGAATTCGGATTTCCGCTGCAAAGCGCTCTCCTTGCTCCATTTTCCATAAAAGACGTTCAAACTTAAAAATGAACAGTTTCTGTGTTTTGGTCAACGCACCACGGATTCTCTTGATGAGTCTTATTTGGCTAGACCTATGACCAATATGTTAATTGAATACATTGACGTATCCTCAACATATATGCATATTAGGGTGCCAATGGCATGTATGGGAAAAAATTGACCATCGAATTTCAAAAACGGGTACTGCTCAAAAGTTTCGTCTCCTCAAAAAAAGTCCCCATGCAAAATTTGAGCTCAATCGGACTTCGTTAAGTGTTGGACCAAAGCGGTCAAAGTTTGACATTTTTGAAACACGAAAAATTTCCCAAGGGGGGGGGGGGGGGGGGGGGGGTACGTGAAAATTCCGAAATCGATTTTTTGTTTTTGATGCCAAATGTCTTAGAAATGCATGAAACGTCGAGATCTGGTGTTATCTCGAAAAAAAAATTTTGAAAAAAATTGACTTTTTGGGACTTAGAAATTTTTTGAGGTGGAGGAGTGAAATGAATTTGATATGGAGGATTTGAATTCAATTGCTGAGATATCCATGGCAATAGTACTGAAACATGTCTTATATCATCGTTGGCAACTGCTAGCATATTATATGTGATATTTCATTAGGGTGGTTCACTTGTTTTGCATTAGGGTGGTCCATTTTATAGAAAAATAAAAAAAATAAGATAATAGTATCAAAACATCTCTTATATAATCGTAAGCCATTATCAATATTAAATATATGATATTTCATTAGGGTGGCTCAGTTATTTTCCATTAGGGTCGTTAAGAACAATAAAAAATATTTTCAGCAAATTTAAACGCTATTCGCATTACATGGGCCCGGCGCGGGGCGAGGCCCGCCCGGGTAATATTTTGAAATGATTGCTTGGGTTTTTTATGTGAGCATTCTCACTATGCTGGCACGGCACGCCCAGCACGGCACATCAGCGTAGTGAGAACAGTCACATACAAAATCCAAGCAATCATTTCAAAATATTACCCCGGCGGGTCTCACCCCGCGTCGGGCCCGTTGTAATGCGAATAGCGCTTTAACCAGTCAATATTTTTCGTATAGGTTAAAACCATTAAGCTTTCTCACGTCTATCATCTTTCTCTTCCAAGCAGGTAGAAAGAATAGATTGTTTACATACGAAAAAAAAAAACAAAAAACGTATGAAAACAATCCTATTCTTTCTACGTGCTTGAAAGAGAAAGATGATAGACCTCAGAAAGCTTAATGATTTCTCACAAAACTTTTCAATATTACCTATCTTACAATGAGAAATTCGCTTCTTTCGTTCTTTTTCATTAATTAGTGCATCAATATAATAATTTCAACCGATTTCTATCCACAGACTGTAAGATTAGCGTACGGACTACCAAAGAGAATTATTTACTAGAGACGTTCTCTTTGTGGTCCTTTTGGAAACTTTTGCGAGACTTACATTCGGAATGCGACGCTTCTTTAAGGTGAAACAGATCGGTGCCCTCGTCTAATACTAATCTTAGAGATTAAGCATTGTGCATCAGTGAGTTTCTTATTTCTGTTTTGCACCGTCGTTGCAAGCTAAGATTAAAAATTTCAGAGTTATCTATCCTACATTTACCGAATATTGTAGAGTGGGAAGTCTTCGACTGCAACCTAATTAACAATTTTGACCGAGTAAACGTTTATTCAGCTGTTTATATGAGAAAGAAGAGTTTAGTCAGCTAAAATTGTTTGTTGGACCCCTAAGATGGGGAACTATCTCATTAATACGGTATTTGCAGATATAACTAACCTTTTCAATGGTTGTGACAAAAGACACGTGACGAAAGGGAGGGAACGGTATTGTGATATTTCCAAAATTCATGTTGCTAGGTTTTTGGTACATTGCATCGCATATATTTTCTTAAATTACATCTGATTTTTTTGAACTTTTAAACATTGTTCGATGTTCTTCAACTAAGTGCAAAATAAACTGTTTCTGATCTTCATCCGTTGACAATTTCGAATTATATGTTTTGATTAATGCAATACCTCGTTCTGCATTGTCATTTACTACTTCCAAGCTTTTAATTCGTTTAATGGCATTTTCATATTCTTGTTTGCTATTCCACTGCGTAATATCAGTTTCCAACAATGATTCCGGAATCTCTAGAGCACATAACAAGTTTTTAGTATGCTGACTGCCTTGAACAAATGAGTGCAGCTGTAGTGTTGAAACGTCGTTTGATTCGACTATGGATTTAGCACACACATTTGTTTTGTTAGCTGAAAATAAAAATATTGTTAGAAATATAATGTTCTGCGTACATCGAATTGAACAAAATAATTACCTGATGTATGTAAGGCTTCAATATATATTTTTTTATCTGCGATATCCAACGTTTCATCAAATAAACACAATCCGATGAGATTGCTATCCAAATACTGCAGATGTTTCAAGAACCCTTTATATACTGCTTTGGCAACTTCTTCGTCAACAGCTTCGTAGATTTTAAGCGATTTTATCAAATTAAGGTCATTGTTTGCAGACATTGCAGCACACGTAGACAGAAACCAGTTTTTCAAATATACTTTTACAATGAATACATTAAATCGTGCTAACTGTTGTTGAGTTGCCCTAGGTAACGCAAAAGTGTGTCGGTAAAGGAACATTTTTAGTGAATAAATAATTTTTGCCATCCATCTTGCATTATGGAAAGCACCAGGAGCTCTAATTTTAAAATGTTCTTTAATTTTTCCACCCAAAAATATAAGCGTAAGCTGAATAACTTCGCGATAATCTTCGCGGTGATGTTGTTCTTTTAATTGTCGCTCAAAAAAATTCAAGAGATCCACCCTCTCGTTGGCTGTTATTGATGATTTAACGAATACATCATTAACACCAGAATGGTATGAGCTCTTTTCTAAACGGTGCCATTCCGTCTGAAACCGCTTAAAAATCTCAACATTTGGAGATTGTGCAGTTTCAAATTGTATTGCCTTGAATGCCTTGCCAACTAACAGCTCGTGTATGTGATGTCTACAGGGAAGTCCAATCAGCTGTCTTTTAAACATTTTGTCAAGATGTTGACACGCTCCTTTCTTTCGACCAGTGTTTGACGCAGTGGTATCAAATGATGTAAACATAACCCTAAAACACGGAATAACGGTATAATTTGAAAATTATCAATAATAATATTGAAACTAATAGAAATTACCTGTCTTCAAGATCCCAATCGACAACTGCATTGTACACCGCTTCTGCTTGTTCTATTCCTGTTGAATTTTGGATGGGAGGAACAGCTAACAGCTTACGGATGCCTTCACCAGATACAACTATAGCCAATCGTTCAGTTTTGGGGGTGGCTTTAGACGACAATATACTAGGAAGCAGTTTTGAATCCCAATGAACTGTTAAGTTAACCTGTGGCTTAAATGTTGCTCTCAGCTCGTTCTGCTTTTGCACACGAATTTCTTTTCTTGAATTCCTAATGGACTCTTTGTTTAACACTAATGTTGAAACGTCGTGCCCCAATGATTTCGCTATAGATGATATTAGAAATACCGCATTTCGATCACTCACTTTGCAGCGGTCCAAAGCAGCAGCCACATCGACAGTAATGACATTTTTTAATGGTGATTTAGAAGTTGAAGACGATTTGGAAGGACCTAGAAGAAAATTTAAGAATCAATCGTTTGTTAACCACGAAAAACATTTTAAAACATATTTGAAATTAATTCAATTTACACTTACCCGGTATCTGAAAATCTTCGCCGATAGTACTGATAGAAGGAACGGACTCACTCTGGGTTTGAGATGAGGACTCGAAATCACTAGCAGTTAATTTTTTTCTTTCCTGTAGACTTGCTTCTTCCTGCTCACTTGTTCGTGGATTAGTCTCTGTTGTCGCCTCTGCTGTTTCTTCCTCCTCAAAATCACTACACGAGATAGTTGCCGTTGGAAAAGACTCACTTGTTGTTGGAAGAGTTAGTTCTCGTTGTTCTTGCAAATACCGATATGCTTTTCTTTCTACTTTATTCTTCGGTTTATATCTCTTCCCGATATCGAAAAGGTTCTGCAATGAATCAGAGAAATCCTTTCTCTTCTCAATTTCTCTCGCCGACATTCTTAGCTTGCGCTTCTGCAAGATTTTCCAAGTTTCGTAGTACCGCAAGATTTTATGTTGCACTGTCCTGTCGTCGAGCAAATGGTTCAAATGCTTTTTATTCCATGATACTTTCAAAGCTTGTATTGTTAATTGTGCACTTGGTTTAGTCTTTTGCTTCTCTGCTCGCAAATGAAACATGAATTTCCGGAAAACTTCGTTGTATGTAGGCAAATTCGAAGATTCGGGGAACAAAGGTAGGTATTTTCCAACTAGCCGAATATCCTCCATTTTTGAAAAACAAAAAACTGTTGACTAGACCGCGGTTCCTCGTTCAAATATAAAAATACTGAATGAGTAAAACTAAAAATAACAATTCCTTATATACCAAATGTGTGGCCATTTCATTACCTACTCAGTCTTTCAAAATTGCTCGCTTGGGACGTATTCGTTGCCTACGGGTAGCTTATATTTTGTTTGGGTAGATAACACTTCAGAACAAAAAGCATTCGAAGCAGACGTTGTCACTACCGATACCACAGCAAGCGGCAGGTAACGTACTTTTGTTTTGATCCCCTATAACATACCTACTTGTGTTTCTCGGAAATGAAGCAGTCCAAGGCCAAGAACCTCTTTAGAAAAGATAAACAAAAAACTTTTGTTGCACTTCGTAGTCGCCTATCAAGCTATTGTAATAATTTGGGTACATCAAAAATCGTTTTTTTCCCTTATTTTTGTCCATATTTTGGTAACGGCACATTTTTGTTAACTATTAAAAAAAACATAATAAAAATATCTTAACGAAGTGTAGTATGCCAAAAAAGAATCATGGTTTCAAACTATACAAAAAATATTGACTGGTAAATTTGCTGGAAATATTTTGTTGCTTTTAATTTCCAACTCAAAGGACCACCCTAATGGAAAATAAATGAACCATCCTAATGAAATATCATATATTTAATATTGATAATGGCTTACGATTATATAAGAGATGTTTTGATACTATTATCTTATTTTTTTATTTTTCTATAAAATGGACCACCCTAATGCAAAACAAGTGAACCACCCTAATGAAATATCACATAATATGTTAGCAGTTGCCAACGATGATATAAGACATGTTTCAGAATACTATTGCCATGGATATCTCAGCAATTGAATTCAAATCCTCCATATCAAAATTCATTTCACTCCTCCACCTCAAAAAAATTTCGGAGTCCCAAAAAGTCAATTTTTTTTAAAAAAAATTTTTTTCGAGATAACACCAGATCTCGACGTTTCATGCATTTCTAAGACATTTGGCATCAAAACAAAAAATCGATTTCGGAATTTTCACGTACCCCCCCCCCCCCCTTGGGAAATTTTTCGTGTTTCAAAAAAGTCAAACTTTGACCGCTTTGGTCCAACACTTAACGAAGTCCGATGGAGCTCAAATTTTGCATGGGGACTTTTTTTGAGGAGACGAAACTTTTGAGCACTACCCGTTTTTGAAATTCGAAAAGTCGATTTTTTTTGGCACCCTAATATACACTCTGTATTCAAGTGTGAAGAACTGAGAGACAGCAATCTCATTAGCTTGCTTATGGTTGAACACACCGACCCTTAGTTTATTGGGTCTCACCTTAAATATTTCCGTCACGGCTGAGAAACGCTCCGTCAGATCTTTAGTAATCTGATAAACATTCAGAGGTTTCGTTTGACTGAAAATAGACAACCCATGGACCAGCTGAATCATCTGAGTAGGCTCGTGACCGGGCGACGTTTGAGACACCCTTATTATTTGGCGGCATGGATGAATCCTCTTCCGACAAATCATCCATGTCGCACCTGTGGGAGCTTATGACGCTCAACCACTGAGGCAATTACAAAATCACACTATACAAAACAATTATACAATAGCAATACAATAAAGATTTAGCTTAACACAAACGACAACACAAAATAGAAATATGTACAATCTATTCAGGGGAGAAGAGAAAAGCAAAACACTTATCTTATATGTATTGTTGAGCTGCTACTGCTGCTGTCGGGTGACGACCTTGTGCGAGGATGATGATGATAGTCGTCGTGGAGAAGAACGACACTTTTCTTGCTTTCGGTGTCGATGGCGGGTCGTTGGATGGTCCTTCACAAAGCTCGCCTGTAAAGGCCACTTCCTTCGTTCCGAACGTCGCACTGTGGCACTATTAAGCTAACTGGTACACTAGCTATAGTGCAGAAAAAAAACCACGATCGTGGAGAAAAAATCCAAAACGTAATTCGATTACGGAGCCAACAAATGTTGAACTTGCACACTCGAACGTTCGACAAGGAATGGATGATAATATAAGGAAACCCAAAAATGCATCGAATTCCGCAGCATCTATGATTTTTCACATTTCTCTAACTTTTTCCAAATCCTTTTCGTTTGTGTGTTCGATGACGAAAGTTATGAGACAATCATCAAATGAAGCTTTAATAGTATCAACTTCATTGTTGACACGAGCAGTTGCATAGCTTGTTACTCCGGGACGATTTTTCAAAATCTCGAAAGATCGCTTCCGTCCAACTTTAGAATCCACCCTGACAATGTTTTTAACCCACCGAGTTCCATCTTTAGAAATCCACGATGAACATTCTTCATCAATTGTTGATGATTCATCATCAGAATCCAAAGTTTTTTTTTCTATTGAGCTGAATTTGCAAACCCGGTCTGAAAACCCGAAAGCTAACCAGCTCTAGTAAAAATGTTAGGGTAGCTTTTGTAAACATATCTTTGAACACAATTTTCTCGTAAACCGAAAGATAAACACGCAAATCAACATCGTTGGGAAGCGAACATTTTCCCTATTGATGATCTTGATGATCTTTATTAATTGTCCGCTTTGGGCCCTACCAGATTAGGTTCCAGAGTATCCGGATGTGACCAAATGTCCTGGTTGATCTATGGTATGATGTTTTGAATATCAGTATTCAAAATCATGAATTTTGAACCGTCGAACGGTACAAATAGTTGAGTTTTCAAAATTGTCCACTTTGGACCCTGCTAGAACCGGTACCAGAGTATCCGAATGTGGCCAAATACTCCGGTTGATCTATATAATGAGGTTTTTTAAGATCGGTGTTCGAAATGGTGAATTTTGAACAGTCTAACGGTACAAATACTTGAGGTTCCAAATTTTCCACTTCGGATGCATACCGCAACCGGTTCTGGGTACCTATGTGCCCAGAATGGTCAACCAAAAAACAAAACCCTGAATGCACTATGTGTAACTTTTTCCTAATGCATTAGGAAGGTTAAGAGGAACGTTCTAATTAATTATTTCAAATAAAAATCTGAAGAAGACATCAACAGCGCTTTCGATATGTACTTCATTTCGTACAATTGATTGCCAGTTGATTGAATTCAACCTAATTTTTATGTTCTTATAATTAGCTTTGCTGTAATCAAAATATTTCCTCATATTCATAGTCGTTGGGCCGTGGATTGTGATGAACAAATAAAAAATATTCAATTGCAGTATGAAATTGTTCGTTTTTCCAAAAGGGTATCAGATATTCATTAGCACAAAAATTCTCATGAATGTTTGTCAGCAAGAAATCTTTATAACAATTTTGCTGATTTTTTACATGATTAATTTGGTTAAATCCAAGGCTGGAAATTTTGTCAAAAATTAACTATAATGTAATATTGTCCCCAACGACTGGAGGCAGAATACCTTCATTTTCTACGTCAGAAATGAAGCCGCATTGCGTTGATTGAAATCGCCATGTACATGAACTTTGATCTCAGGGGCAAGGTCAGAGAGGATTTCTTCAGCATTTTGAAAAAATGCTTCGTATGTGTTCTTGTTAGCATGATCAGGTGGGAAATAAACAGATACAAACACATGCATTTCACCAGCTATTTGTGCTTTAACCCACACATGTTCAAACTCCTTAAATTTGGTAGAGGGAATTAGTTCAGAATTAAATTGAAATGAAATCATAGTGAGAACACCACATCCAGACCTCCTTTGTGCCATTTGATAGTTCCAGTCGTCTCTGAATTCCACAAAAATCATTCCCAAACTTGTTTCTTCACTTTTAATGCTCTCATTCCAACTAGTTTCTGTACCTAATATGATAGAAAAAAGGGAAACTCATTAAATTTTTGTAAATTGTTTTCATCTTAGGATGAGCTTCTCATACGGTTAAAGATCTGACAATATATCAGCACGTCGGTTACATCAGAGTGTGAAGAAAGATTTAAGAACTTGTCAGTACTATTAGAATTACTTAATTCTAAACATTCCACATCTTCAGAGAGCGTCAGTTCTGTTGAAAACCCATGCGTTGGCAAGAACACGATGAAGAATGGTTTGAAAAGTATGTCCTTAACATCAACCGGAATTTGAGGATGAAGTTGGGCATAATTGACAGCATTTACGAGTTCAGCTGTGTATGGGATCATAGTTTCTCCACGTTGAAACCTAATACCCTGATGCGCAGGGTATGGTGATTATTATGGGCATTGCGTCTTCTATTACTTACATCACAGCCAATACCATGATGTACATTAAGGCTGTTCATGCGACGTTTTAGAGCTTTTTTCCGCTTGTTGGCCTCCTCTTTTGCTTTTTGCTGTAGGTCCCGAATACGTTTCCGTGAATCATAATCAGTCCAGTCATTTCTCCAAATCCTTTTCGACCCAAGAGTACGCCAACCCTCCTTGACATCAATCGTCAGTTTTGATCTGGCAAATGCTAGATCTTGGGCCAGCTCTACGGATAAGCTTGGTGGTGGATCAGCAGCATTGGAAGTGTGACCTACTTCCACTGGAAGTGGTCATTCTCGAACATAAAGACGATAGCAGTTTCACCATAATTACATCCGTATGATGTATGATGTATGATATGTACTACCACCCATTCTAACTTGCGGAAACTAAGTCCGACAGCAATGGGCTCTCCTCTCTGTTAGACTTGATCAAACTTCAATAACCACTGATTATCCTAATCATGCCGTTGTATGAAGGGCCTCAAAGGGAGTTGAGTGGATCGATAGGCAATATCACTTATACGTATCCACAGGGCTATAAAGAATCTCCTTCCAAAAACAAGATTGAACAATTGGTCAAAAGAGCAAGCTATTTAACAGGAGGATGCCCCAATGGGCGCGGAGAAGAGCCCGCCCTCTATTCACAAACTGTTAGCAATGGGGAGTTGGCATTCCCACTCTCCCCATCCAGAATGCTTCAATCGGGTGCCCTGATGGTCCCTCCCATTCCCATGAAATATTTATATAATGGTATATATATTTATGTAAATGAAAAATACTACAAGCTTTCGTATCTATAATATATGATCTTCATTCGGTTGATCCTGAAATGCAAAAAATGTTGTAAAATGTTAAAGTGTAGAGTTCTGTGGTTTGCGCTTAAGCACATTCTCGTTCGTTTTCAGCGATAGCAGCATTTCACCAAAATCTTGATTGAGGTATCCTGAAAAAGTTTATTAAATCTAATGAAATTGTACAAAACTAACATTTATACATTTTAATTTACTGTTGTCAGGTCATTATTTGCTACTTGATGCTGATTTTATCATAGCAGACCGCTTTTATTTTTGCTGACCAAATAGTTATTGCTACCGAGTTAGGAATGGGAAGATTTAAGTGGAAGGGAGTTAAAGATAAATGGGCAAAAAACAATAAGTAATGTTTAAATCATCTTTGAAGTAAAATCAATAAAACAATATAACCAAATATAATGATATTGTGAGTTATGATCAAGTAATGAAAAAGGTTGAAATGTAAAATCAAACACTAGCCAAATGGCACACAGCGCTGCATGAATCAGATCAGCTCATGTCATAAATTGAATGTATGTTTCGTGTTTAAGCCAGATACCGCCTAAATCAGGTTTTTTGTATGAAAATGTGAAGGGTATGATATGATGGAAATAATACGATGTTGAAAAGAAATACTACATAATGTACATATAATAATTAAATGCACTGAAAATTTATTTTCGTAAATTAGCTTTTTCACTCGCTTCGTAATCATTGATTTTGTACATAGAACAAATGTCTCGTATATTGTATGAAACATTCATATTGCTTTTTATCTTGTGAAATGCTATCATTACACCTTTTTGTATAATGCACGAAATAGATTTCGTGAAGACCAGCCAATCGCTGCTTCGCTGATGTTGCTGCTGGGATGGGCGGGAATAATTTATTTATCCCATAATAGAAATTGAAACGGTGTCGAGAGTTATAACTTCATACTCATTATTCAATTATCACCTCACGAGTCGCCATGGCCTAGTGAGATCAACCGAGGATGCAGCATCAGCTCTTTCCAAAATAACAGGATCGAATCCCATGTCAGAAACATTAAAAAAAAAAGACGCTGGACAACTCCCCGTGATTGCGCTTTTTTGTCGAGTTTGTCGAGTCGATAAAGTAGATCTCTCAGTGAGTCAGGCAACCATCCGAGAGACGTTTCTATTAAATTGGTAACAGAATATTCGTAGCTCTTTGTATTGTTTTCGTACAATGCACGAATGTTGTTTCTGTGTCAACAAATGCTGCGTGCTTTTGACAGTTACGCGTGTGCCATTAATTACGAATGTATCTTCATAAAAAGAACAAATCACTTTCGTTGCTGAAAACAACGAACAGATTTGTTAGTTCTACCTTCGATTTCGTAATATAAACTAAAATTAACTTTCAGTGTGTTGACGCGATACGCGTTTCTTACTCAACCGCTGGATGCCAGGACAGACGCTGTTTGAGCCGCACCTCCTTGGTAAACAGACGCTCGGCACGCACCTCTTCAATCTAGCTGAAGTCAGAAGGACAACAGTGCCCAGGCTGCACTACCAGCTAAGTACGCAACCCTTAGCTGGCGGTCTTTGTCATCTCTTGACCCGTGGAAGCATGAGGTAGGAACTTGTGAGGTTGTGAGGACCATGGCTATATTGCTGGGACGCACGCTCCATCCCAGTTGTCTACTTACCATTTTGCAGCCCTGATTCCCATAATTACATCCGACGGAAAATCACCAGACGCAAAAGTGATTGCCAATATATTTTCACGATCATTGTCCATTTTTCCGATAAAAGGTTTAGTGTGTCTTCAATTTTAACATTGATTGACTTGGCAATAACACTACCGGAATCACGAGCAACTTCACACACTAGGTCAGCAGTCTCAGCTGACGATGCATGGTTTGGCGCCTCAGCCAAGGAGTTGAACATTTTTTTATTTTGTTTTGCACCTTCGAGCCAGTGCTGTTCCAGCGATGTCAACCGTTTTTCGATTGTGTCCACCGCTTTGAGGGTGATGTTGGCACTCCATCTGCTTGTCTAAAATTTTCCGTAAATCTACCACCTCGAGTAGATTAGTAGCACACTGTTGGCAAAGTGGGAGCACATAGTTACGGAGGTTGTCTTCCCAGTCTCGTTTGGCGCCAATGCATGCAGCGTGGAAACTCCGCCCACATGTACCATTGCACTTCCAAAGATGAAGAGAGCTTGATGTACGACTTTCAGGTGCATTACAGTTCATCTTGTGGTGATAATTTGAAATACTAAAACACACTTGCAGCGATCAGATTGCTTAGAGCAGGTTTAAATGAATTTAGTTTGAAGGGTTGTTTAAAAAGTCACAAAGAGCTAGTTAAAAAAAATGTTAATACGTGTCTACGATAAAGCGGCGAGAGTAAAATAAAAACACGACCGATCGGTAGAACGGTTGACGATTGAACTACTCATATGAGAGTTTTGTCTGTTGCAGTTTTTTCGAGTACAATCTTTAACTACTGATACCAATTCAAATTTTTGATCCTGTTTTCGATTCAACTAAATTGTAGTTTCTTTGTTTCCATTTTATACTTTCATGTAGTTAAACTACTTTTTAACCATCGAGTTAAACTTCTGTACTCTCATATGAGCTAAAACAATTTTATTTCGATAAAACTACCATCTGCTTCGACTATCCAAGTGGCTCGGTTTAACCATCGTAGTTTAAATGATGTCTTAGTACAAGTCAGTAACTGACTAAGCTATCTATTGTGACATTTGCGTGGGTATAAACAACATTGACCAAGCTAGACGATTATGTGATTTAAAAGATTAGCTACTTAATGCACACACAAATTCTAGAAAAACAGAAATTTTTCATTTTGTACTTTTTGCCCAGATTTTTCAAGCAATTACTCCTACTGCTATATTGGTTAAATCGTGGAAGAAAAGTTGATGGGAACCTTGTGCACTCAACGATGCCAGGCTTTCTGAAAAAAAAAAAAATGCGCAAGTCATACGGAATGAAGATCAATACTTTTCAAACATATTTCAATTCAATAAGTAATACAAATCAACCTTTCATTTAAGTTCTCAAGTTCGTTTCTTTGTTCTACACCCTACGAAAACATGTTGTAAAATTACATTTTTTCTAAGCGAATTGGCTTAAATGAGAATATTTGTGTGCGTTCTTTATTTTACGCGATACTCAAACTAGAAACTTATTTTTACAGGTCGTGACGAGAATTTTAGTCACAGCATTCAATTCTAGTAATTTTTGTTAAGCTACAATTCGACATCTTATAGCCTTGTGTTTGTGTCAGAAATCTAGTTAATTTTATAAATTTTTCAGATGTTGAATGCAGCTTTTTGATTTCTTCAACAAACAATTATAACTATGGATCGATTGGATATGTTTTTAAAAGTTGCATGTGAATCAGCATCATAAAAACAACGAAAGAATTCCAACAATTTCAATTAATTCATCATAAATACATTTACAAAATAAATTCATACCCCAACTGTTGGTTTATCAGTCAGACACCCTTCTCCGGATTTATTTCAATGACGAGTTCACAGACCCTGTTTCTTTTCTTTTGTTTTACTTCAATTTTAAAGAATCAAATCAAAGTTTGAAACAATCCAAATATATTAGTGTTCTGGAGAGTGTGAGCTGTTAAGTGGAATACCTGTAACTAGAAAATGAAGGGAAAGATTAGTAATTTCCATTTAATTCCAACTACTTTTATTGCTTATCTTGACAGATACGCGTATTTCGTCTACAATGTGCAGACTTCTTCATTGTGGGCTGCAAAATGGTGAGTAGACACCTGGGATGGAGCGTGCGTCCACGCAACATGGCTATGGTCCTCACAAGTTCCTACCTCATGCTTCCACGGGTCAAGAGATGACAAAGACCGCCAGCTAAGGGTTGCG